>CAIGRT010004868.1:0-15138 GCA_903798405.1 Fraxinus platypoda
GTACAATTAAAATGAGTTGCATAATTCTACATTTAATTAAATCCCTGTTTGATGGCCACTATAAAGAAAAATTGTGGGAAAATGATGTTTTGAATTGTGATATTTTATAGTATGTGTAGTTAGAAAGTACGAAATTTTTTTCTCATGTACAGAATATTTTATTATGTTACGTGTCGTTGAAAATAGATATGAGAAATAAAGAGTAAATCCATATTTGAGCTCCATTTAATTCAAAATACATTTTTCTTTTTAATCGTATATTTTTCAATAGAATAATATTACACGTAAATTTAAAATATTCTCTTCTTTTTTAACCACACATTTTTTCAAAAAATCACTATTCCAAAATAAAAAAATTTCCCAAAAATTGATTTAAACATATCAAACAATACAATATAAACTGTGTTGAAGTATATTCTAGATAACCTTATTCATGAATAATATACATGTCAACTAAGCTTTGATATTCATTAAAATGAGTTTATTGGGGAAAATAAATTTTAGAATTATGATTTTTTTTTTTGGAATGCGTGGTTAAAAAATAGAATTTTTTTTAAATTTACGAGCAAAATATTTTATTTTATAAATATGTGGTTGATTAATAATTTTTTTAAAATTTGAAGTATTGAGTTTCATATTTCGAAAGTACTTTTAGGATGATCTATATTTTCTTCAAAATCTCGCGGACGAAAAGTAGCGACTAGATGGAATTTTGTATATTTACTAATGCTAATATTGTATCGTTCATATTAATCATGTTATCTAAAAATTTAAAGTCGTTTTAGAAACTTTTCATTAATATTCATTTTCTTCAACGCACAGTGCAAAGAAAGACTGAACTTAATTTTTTTTAATCAAAGGTTTGACGGAGTGGTTAAAAGATTAGATCCGACTCTGATTCTTACGCAGAAAAACAAAATCAAAATTGGCATTCACATAGCACCATTGCTATTTCAAATCTAACAATTTTCCATTGGCTTTCAAAAACCCTAATTGACTACATAAAAAGAAGCAAAGGAACCTTAAAATAAATATGCACACAATCTTTCGCCAAAGGAAAAAATTAAAAAGGATTCATTCAAGAATGTAAAATGCAAAGGGTTCGGATTAATCAAAATTATGATATTATTGAGAATCTTTTGGATTTTCATCACCACTTTCACTACCTTGAGGCTGGTTTTGATGATGGTGGTGTTGCTCCAAATTCATACCCAAATCAATCCTACTGTTATATGCATTAATGGAGGCCAACATTCCCATGTTAGTCTCTGATATACGTAGCCCCAGCTGCTGAACCGCTGGCTGCTGCTGCTGCAATACCATTGAACCAAGCTGAACTGGACTGAATCGGCTCCCACCGACACCGGGGAACTCAAAGCCACCATTTCTCTGCATGGATGATGCATTGTATTGCCGTAATTGATGCTCCTGCGGCCCTCCACCCGCTGAGGCCCACCGCTGCAAGGGTCAGTGCCCGTGCATCCAGAAGGCGTTCCCGACGTTGGTGGCTGCAGGTGCTACTGCCCACATGGCCGGAGCCGGGATGAAGTTTGAAGGCTGAGAAGAACCGGGTTTAGGTTCGGAATTAGGTTCTTGATCTTGCAGTTTAGCAGCTGAAGGTGAGGTTGCTCCACTAGTCTCTTCTCTGAACCGTTTTTTCATGTAATTTTCATCCGGGTCTTGTCCAAAACCGGTGTTTGATGTTAACTGGTGATGAAACCCTAGCATACCGGCACCGACGCCGCCGAGAAAGAGAGGAGCAGACTTGGACGGTGGAGCTGAAATTGTGGTGCCACTGCTGCGTAAAGACACGTTAAGCGTCGAAAAATTAGCCGGAATTGTACCTGTACCAGTGGCTGCTATAATGGCCTGTTCAGCATGTTGCAAAAGCCACTCTATGGTTTCTCCATCAGATTTGTGGCCTAATTCTCTGGTCAGCTGGAAAACCCTTGCTGCACATAAGGCCGGCATTCGTATACGCCGCCCGCGGCCGTCCACCTTAGTGTGGCGATCCTTAGAGGGTTTTTTAGCAGCTTTGTTTGAATCAGAAGTGTTAATAGTGGTGGCGATGGTGGAGGAGGAGGAGAAAAGTGAGGTTCTTGATTGCATGGAAATGGAACCCATGAAGGGACCATGGGCTGGGGCCTGACCGGACCCATGGCTGGGTTCAGGTTGATTAATTTGGTGAGGCGAAACCAATTGGAGAGAGGCTGGTTCTTGGTTGTTTGAGCCACTATCACTACCTTGAGTTTTGCGCTGTGACTCCATAAATTCCATCTTTTATGAGCGTATAGGGATAATCAGGCTCGAAATAAAGATTGCTTTCTACAGTAGCGAAGTCGGGAATTTTTTATCCGGAATTTGTCAAGAAAATTTTCTTGATTCTCCAAACTTACTGTCCAATTAATTGATGAAATTTGAAGCTTTGAGAGAGAGAGAGAGAGTTGTTGTAAGAAAAGTCTTTTGAGCCCACTGAACAAGAGGAAGTGGTGGGGTTCTTGTTCTCTGCTTGACTGCTGTCTTTTGGGAGTGGGTGGGGTTGGGGAATAGGGGATAGGGTAGGTGTGGGGTCTAGTGGTTGGACTAGTGGTGACAGGTGGGGACCAGCAGAAAATCAATGTAGAGAAGCTGAAGGCCATTCGTGGGGTCTCTTTGTGAGGTAAGAACGCAGTACACATTAGCTGGCTTCAAGAAATTTTAATTGATGCTCTAAAGATCAACTCTAACTTTTATTCGAAAAAGTTAGTCGAACCAACATCGAATTAATAGTAAATGATTAAATAAATTAAAACAATATAAATATTTGAGTATAAATCAATTGATTTTGAGAAGAACAAGTCGGTCCTAAGATTCGTTTAGTGTGTTCCAGATATTTGATTTTAAATAGGGATAATTGCAGCTACGGTACTAAACATTTCATTTAGTAGCAGACTTTATCCAAACCTTTCATTTGTGCCACTTAAGGTACCAAACATTTCATTTTTGTCACAAACTTTTCAAAACCTTTCAAAATGTCTACAGCCGAAGTCCAAATGGATGATTTCTGTTAGTTTGACCATTAGTTGACCAAATAATTGATTTTGACAATAATGCTGACTAACTTTAAAATGTTAAAATTGTACAAGAGAGTTTGCCGAGGAGACTACTAGAATGTCAAGTGACTTAACTGCATTAGTTGTTGGACAAACATTAGATTTAAACAGATGAATGCAATGCTGCAACTTGACATTCTATGAAACTGCCTGACAAACCCTATGTACATTTAGCATGATTGTTAAATATAATTGGGATGGGTTTCGAATTGATTCCAAGTTTTTAAGTCAATCTAGTCAGTTCCATATCCATAGATCCACACTATTTCCTTTTGTGTAATTCTCACTTTCATCCTTCCCATTTAATACTTGACAATTTCATCCCTCTACTATTAGTTAAGATAATTGAATTGCCCGCTTTTTTCAAGTCTTGCCCTTATGCGTGGCATTTTTCAGACGTGTCTACACAGATATTAGAACACCGATTTAAAGAAAGTTCGACGTCAATCACATAATTAAAAGTGTTAATTGCCATATTGCACCGTCTAATCAATGACAACTCATTCTCAAGAAGCATTGCACACCAAGTTAAAAATATGTTCATTGTGAGTGAAGTTAAAATTATTATTATTTTCACTTTTTGGGTTCTTTTCTTTTTTACTATCAATTAGACGTTTATTCAGTCTAACCTATGTGCTTTTTCCACTCTCTTTTTGCACGTTTCAAAATAAAATTTTAAATTATGGCCTAACTATGGCTAATTAAGAATATGCTATAGGAAAAATTGAGATGATTTAAATAAATAAATTAGTGTTAATGCAATTGTGTTATGAACCTTGTTATACGTACATAACGTCACATAATACTTTATCGTTGGACAATTCAAAACACAGTCAACTTTTTCATTCATTCAATCATTTCACTAGACATCATTTCTGACACACTTCCTGAATGTCCTTTTTCTGAACTAATAGCATAATCCTTTGATTATATAAACTCTTGCATTGAACAAAGCCATAAAACGAAGTTACTTATAGTAAAATAGTAACAAATTAAAAGAAAAGTGTAAAAATTCGTATGATTGAAAATGGGCTTTGGTTCTATGCACATCGTTAACCATATTCTTTGATATCAATGATAGCATTATAAGAATTGGACCTAAACGATACAATTCAGGTTTTAACTTATATGTTCTAAACGTAGCCAAAAATGCCTGTAATTTTCATGCGGACAGCTCAGGTGATAGCTAGCTACCATCTAATGCAACAAGAAACCACAGCTAATCCCAACACAACACAAAACCTCCCCTCCAACACCCACCCCACCCCACCCCACCATACCTTTACCTAATTTTTTATTTTTTTTTTAAGCTTGTTACTTCTTTCGCCTTCTGTATGGTTGTATATGTCCGTGTGTATTTCTGCTAGTATAAAAACTATAATCAGTGCATCTGATAAATATTTATTTTTTTTTAGTTTATAAGGCAGTTCAGTGTCCTGTTAAATTTATTAGCCATACAACGCTGTAAAATTCGAGCACGTTTGGTACACAATACTTGATGGTATAATATATATAATTTTAGATTAAATTTCTTTTAGAGATAGTTCGATTTTATATAGTTCACCTGAAGAAACAAGTCCAAAAAATTTGGAATGAAAGGATTGTACCCTAGCTACAACTCCCAGAAACCCCCCCCCCCCCCCCCCCCCCATACCTTAACCTAATTTTTTTTTTTTTTTTAAGCTTGTTACTTCTTTCGCCTTCTGTATGGTTGTATATGTCCGTGTGTATTTCTGCTAGTATAAAAACTATATCAGTACATCTGATATGCATTTTTTTTTTTTTTAGATTATAAGGTCAGTTCAGTGTCCAGGTAAATTTATTAGCCATACAACGCTGTAAAATTCGAGCACGTTTGGTACACAATACATGATGGTATAATGTATATAATTTTAGATTAAATTTCTTTTAGAGATAGTTCGATTTTATATAGTTCACCTGAAGAAACAAGTCGAAAAAATTTGGAATGAAAGGATTGTTGATTCCATGAGGTCACTTGAGTTTCTTAAGTTATTACAGAGGAAACACGGAATTGAATTATATTTTGTCTTCAGTAAAAACCTAACTCGACTTATGGAGTGGCAAGTTTCCATCCTCTTACCCATTACTTAAAGAAACCAAGACACAAGTTTTATGATACCATAGTCTAAGACAGAGTTGCAAAAACGACTCGAAATCATGGTATAACTTTTTTGGATATATCATGACAAAAAATGTTTACCGAAGTAAATAAGTATGTTCTAAAATAAACAACTTAATTAAATTAAAAGTAAGAAAAAAATAACATATTTGAACCCAAATTACTCAAAAATACTTAACTTCTTTAAAGCTTAGCCAAACATGTCGGTTCTCATTTTCGTTATCGTTCACATACTCAGATACTCTGTATAATTATATTGCTTCAGCACTTTGATTTGATCGCACAGCCAAATGATAAATTTAGTACCTCAATCCAGGTAACTAGAACATCAAATTTCTAAACGAAATTCCTTCAAGAAATGTAATATACTGAAATGGTTTATCTTGAGAAGCATCCAGAATCTAATGTACAAAAACCAAACATTTGATCACACCTAAAATTACGTAAATCATCGTAAAGAAATTTTCGTAACAAGACAAAATCCAATTTTCTGAATTTCCGTGTCATTTCTTCATGTCATTGTCTCTTTCTTTCCCTTCAGCAAGTCCATGATGAAGATCTCTTCATAACAGGCTTCATTTGCTTGTCGACTTCAAGGGAGATCATCCCCAAGTGTGAAGGATCCTCCAACATCATTTTTGCCACAAGATATCCGGCAATGGACCATGTTTGGTACTTTCTCGCTTGTTTACCAACATATCTTCCTAATGTTCCATCATAGTATTCTGGCCAGCCATCCTTGAGCAAACGACTCTCTGCAAGATCAATTGCTCTTCTTGCAATTTGTATCCGTCCAGTCTTGATGCAAGCAGCCGTTAGCAACCATAAAAGCACTGTATTTAAGACGAAGAAAGAATGTCACAAAACAGAATGTATGCGTTGACGTATTAAAAAGAAAAATTAGAGCATGTTGGTTAAGCTTAAAATAAGTAAAAGTTGCTCGTTTTATTCCAAACATTTTTGGATAAGTTTCTTTTTTCTTACTGTTTAACTAAAAAAGTAGAATATTTAATTAGTAACTTTTACCTTATTGTTAAAATAAGGTAAAAGTTAGTACTTATATAAGTATTAGCCAAACATGCTCGTGCTTCAAAAGCAGAGGGAGTACAAGCAGCTATTGGCAACTCTTCTTCTTCATTTAAAAATTTTTCTGAAGGAAATATTTAGTAATAGTCTTTGATACGGGAAAAAAAAGATGTTTATCATGTACATACAATACAGGACATTTCTTGACAGGGATTAAGCCTTAATCACGAGCGGGAGATATTAAAAAAACAACCGTGCTACTGGGCCAGGCTCAAAGCCAGGCCCAAAAACAGGGCGCCGAACAATTGGAGGGCGGGCTGACGCCTGGCCAAGAAGATTAATTCTTAAAAAAAGGGCACAAAATCAATATGAATATGAGAAGTGAACATAAAAGAAGAACCTGGCCAGGATCCTCCATTGTGATAACTCCATCTTGTATTTTTCGGATCACATCCTGTTACAATTCGCCATTCATGACTTTCAATTGCCGGATAACATATTTTCAGAGGCATTTCTCCTACAAGCTCTTCCCATCGTTCTTCGATCAGATCCATTATAGCAGAAGCTTGCTCAGGAGTGGCAAGACAAGATAAAATGGCTATACAATTACCTAAAACAAACCATCTAAAATCCATCCTTGCAGGGCTAACATTTCCGATAAAATAACCACCACGCATAGGCATAAAATCAAATACCCATTCGGGGATTGAATCCGGAATAACATTAAACTTATTCACCGCAGTATGAGAATATTCTTCAGTTTTATAGCGATATATGTCATTTAACTGTTGAAAGTCAAGCCAAAAATAACTTCTCATGTGATAACTCAGCGCATGCAAACGCTTAACTATTCTCTCAATAAATTCATTGCCCTCTTCATCGTGCTTCAGCAATGCTAAAGCACATCTCAAAGACATAAAGAAGAGTGCCTGAATCTCAATAGGATACCCATATATACCCTGAGAAAAGTTGTACCATTAGAATATGCATGTACATTGTTTTTTAGAGGATTATATAATAAGGCATAATTGAACTCACGTATAAAATAGTACTGGTTTGTATTAAAAAGCAGAAAAAGGTTAAAAATCTTGTTCATATCAGTACTGAGCATCGAACACGCACATAGATTACACAACAAAACAAGACACCTGAAAAGCTTGTGTCTCCACAGCACACACGTGCATGAACTTTCTTTTCAAGGATGGACAAGGACACAAAGCTTTTCGAGGAAATTCAAGCATGTCACCGAGGTTAAAAAGGTTATCTAACATCTATGGTGAAATTTTTTACCTCGTGTACCTCAGATCTTATCGACTTTCTATATCCTTCAACAAATTGTTAACTCATCCCAGTTTTATCATCAATTAAGTGCCCATATAGTCTGTAAACTCAGTGATGATATTGACACACTACTCATATCAATGTATATGGCCTAGAAAACAACCTTAAGAAATTCGAAAAGCATATTAGCAATAATAAGAGTCTCAACTGCTAAGTCATCATCTTCATGCATAAAAAACAACCCTACAAAAAATCATCAAAACACTATCATGATCACAGTGCTCCAAATTCTGTCATGGATCTGTTCATCCGGAAGCTCCATCATCTCTCTACACGTTTGCTTCTCTATTTTGTTTATCATAATTCTACTTATTATCAAAAGAAATGTCCATCTATATGCATAAAGGATGAAGAAACATGGAGCATCAAGATTCAGTGCTTTATATTCATTCACAAACTTGGGCTCTACTTTAACTTTTTTCGTTTATTTAAAGCCAAAGGTATTTCTTGCATAGGGTTGGTTTCTCCGAATCTCCCATCTACATCATAAAATGAAGACATACAAACAAAAATACTAGATGGGATAGTTAATTGTGTCCATCTAGAAATGTTTTTTTAATTATTTACTTAGCATCGAGAGCCCTATTTCACTTTCTTGTTTTCAACCTTAACAATCTCCAGCACCTATACCTTTTCAGATTCCAAAACTTGGTAATTTCCACCAAGAATTGTTCAGATTTGCTCGAGAGAATGAACCTATTTCAGCATTATCATCCATATTGATATAAACTTTAGATACTATTATGAAGATAAAGATGATTCGGTATCTCACCATTCTACGATCAATCATTGAACACCCATCGGCGCACAGCAAAGTCGGAAAAGTGTCAAATCCTTCAGATAGGCACAGAGTCATAATAAGTTTTATTCCCTTTTGGCACTCTGGTCTTTCAGCCAGAGATAGATCTCCGGTAGATTTTGTATATGCACGGAGAAGAATTATCCACCAGAATCCAGAATCAACTGGCGCTACTCTTCCAATTGCACTCTCACCAAAATCTGCAACTATAGAATCCGTCTTGCGAACTGGATCGTGAAGAACTTTAAAACTAGCTGGCATAACCCCTTCCCCTAGCTTAAATCTATCTATTTTTTTCTCCCACCCTTGAAGCTGAAGGGTCTTCAATAGGAAATTTTTAACTATATCTGGCTCACCATTCATTAAAAAGGCCAGAGCACTTGGTACAAAATCTCGAACAAAAACCTGCACAACAAATTTTTTTTTTTCAAATTTTAAGGGAACATATTAGGAGCATGTGTCACTAAGCTTAAAAGTTACTTTTTCAAAAAGTAAGTGAAGACTTGCTCTCTAGAAAAAGAAGTGTTAGTAAAAAGGGTAACTTTTAATATCATATTCAGCAAAAAGTAAAAAGTTAGTCCCACTTCTTTTTAAGCTTAGACATGCATGATCTAGTTTAACAGAAATATATAAATCAAAATCACTAAAACATAATTTGTTTCTTAGTAGTGGGATTAAAGATTTATCTCATTGCAGTTTTATGCAATTTGAGTATCAATATCTAATAAACTCACAAGGATATTTGTTTTTTGTCAAAAAATAAGGCCTGGTGATAGTAGGCAGTCAAAATTATGCAATTTTCAACTCTATTACCAGAAGATAACTTTCTCTAATGAAAACCTTTTACCTGATCATAATTCAAGACTTCCTCAGAAGCATGATCATATGCGGCAATTGTGCCCACTGGTTGGCCCCGAAAATGCACCAAGGAGCGTCGAAGGGCTTCCCAAGCATCTGCCACAATTGGATGGGGCTCGAAAGAATTCCGAGCAGAGGAAGCTGGGGTGTCCAACACTGACCGTCCAGGTGAGTATGTGCTCTCGTAATTCTCTAAACCTCTTGTCAATCCAATGGATAACTCACTAAGTGACCTCTCATCGAATGATCTCTTCCTCTCTATGTTTAATCTCGGTTTATCAAGAAGTTTTGAGAGATCAAAATCATCCATTTCAGATATTGAGGCGTGGGAACTCACATTTCGAAGTCCAAAACCCCTCACACCATCCACATTAACCTTTGTACTATCTTGTCTATCCATATCACCCTTCACCTTTAGATCAAAGGTCTATCACCAAAAAGAAAAAATATATATATATATTAATCGTAATATTTACCTTCGTAATGGAAAGATAAATATACACATAGGATATCCACAAATAAATACATAGATGCGTGCGTATGCGCACATGTGGTAAGTCCTTGCAAACACTATGACATTGTATAATTTGAAAAAGAGTAATGCTATTTGTACATCACTGTGTACAGATTGATATATGGATTGATGACATAGAAGAGATTAAAAGAGAGAAAAAAAAAGATGTCAATTAATATAATCCACATCATCAATAAGTACATGAATCTGTACGCAATAATGTATAAGTAGCGTTACTTTATGAAAAAACCAAAAATGAAAGTTCTTATATAAAAGCCCAAAAAGGGAGAAAATACAAAAAGCCAACTTCATACACGCAAATACACATTATTTGCATACCTCTGTGAATGCACAGATGAACTATTCTTTGAGCTGAATAAACTATAATGAAAGAGAGAAACAGATGATACTTCAATATAACAGATGTGTGTGTGTGCACGCACACACACTTGAAATGTTTAATAATATTAATCTTTCGTTCTAATTACTTGTCCTTATCCATAATTTCAAGGAGTAATTACATTAAGAAACCAAACAAGACCATTTATACTAGCAATATTAATATAATGCATCCACGATAAATGATTATGGTAAGAAAAACGCAAAGTATAGCAAACTTTTTACAATGATTAGTTAGAACTTAGAAATAATGCACTGTCTCCAGTTGTTATTTCTCTCAAATGTAAACAAAATAGGCCAAAATAAAAATAATAATTTCCCACCAAATTAAAAAAAAAAAAAAAAACACCACCTAATATTAAGATCATTATTAGTTTTACAAAAAATATACTCATTTAGAAACAAAAATTAACTAAAATCAGATTGAATCTGGATATGCTGGGGAGATTTAAACAAACTAACAAAGTACGTTACCGAATTCAAATGAAAGAACTGTAATTCATATAAAATTATCAAAAATGAAAATGACTTTATAAAAATAAGAATTCATGAATGCTGATAAGGATCCAAAAACAACCTACATTATCAAACGCAAAGAAAAGTTCTGAAATTCATAATAAACTGGTCAAGATCCACTTAAAATGAGCTAAAAAAACATAAAAATAGAACCCACCCAAAATATCAAATGTTAACATAAGACAAAAACTACTACAGAAAGAGTTAAGATTTGATACAAAAATTATCCAATCTGCGAGAAACACGTCAGATCTAAATCTCCCTTTGCACAAAAATCAAGAAACAGAGAGATACAGAAAGAATGAAAAAACATACCTCTAACTACGGGTGATAATGAAGAATGAGAGTAGGGAGAAATATGTAAGGGATATTCCCGCAGAAATGACGACCGGTAAGTCGCCGGAGAAGAAAAAAAGTATAAGGGGTGTGTATGAAAATGGGGAAGAGGAAAAAATGAGCCATTTGGCGGAAGCCCATATTTATTGACCAACCAGAGAGAATTGCGGGTTGGGTTGGGTTGGGTTGGGTGGGTACGGGGAAGAAGAGAAAGGGACTTTTGGACCGTCACTGTCTAAAGAATTATTTTAATGATAGTGGATTAGAGAAAATTGTGTTCATGTATTGTCCTAATATCGAGTTGGTCTTCAATCTCTTAAAAAGAGAAAATTAGTCACTAATTTTTCATTATAGTTACACCATCAGTATTCAATTATGAACAATTCCATTTGTACAGAAGCAAATCCACATAGAACCACCAGAATACTCACAAGGAGCGGGCCCCATCATGTATTTAAAAAAATATATACGAGACCCACATGTGTGAGTGATTTATTTCATTTCTGTTGATTTTGCTTCTATACATGAAGCAAAACTGATTCAATTATAGAAACCATCAACTAAGATTATGCTAAAAATTTAAAGTGAGAGATGCTTTTACGAGAACTATGTGACGATTTAATAATGATTTAGTGCAACAATTGCTCATTTTTAAAGTGGGGTCAACTCACTACTCAAACAATATATTGAGGACCAATTCTGAAATTTTCCCTAGTATATAATTAGCATGGTAAGACTTTTTACCGGCAATAGCCGGTTGGAATGCAAACCTACCTAAAAAAAGGGTAACTGGTGTCTGGGGTCAAGTAAGTCGTGTTGGGCTTGACACTGGCCCGCAAGGGCCTGAGAAATAAATAAGTAATTTTTAAAATCAGTACATATGTTTAGGGTTGATAGCGGCAAATTAATTTTTTGTGCAAGCGGTTCGTCGGCTCTCACGAGTTGGTTCGCGAGCTCATCGGCTCATGAGCAAGCTGGCTCGTTAATGACCCGCGGATTGATTCATTATAAATGAATGAAAAAATAATTTCCGTAAAATTAAATAAAAATTGGCGAGACGAGACTAGCTCGACTCGTCTCACAAAGAGGCAAGTTTTGGAGTGAGTCGAACTGCACTTCGGTGTAACAAAGATTGCTCGTCCCATATAACACCCCCTCCATATGCTCACCTTAACGTGATTAACTTAGAATGAGCCGAGTTAAAACAAACCACAAATAAATGTAGAGATAAGGTTTGACAATACATCGCTAGGCCACCCACAAAATGAAGAAAGAGGTTTTACTAATAATGTAAATGAGCAAATTTGTGAGATGTCCTTTATACAACACTACACGATTGATGCGCAATGTCAACCACCCTTACATACTCAAATAATAATATTAAAAAAGGAAAAAGAAAAAACACAACCCTCCTCCTAGAGAAATGAACAAAAGACTTTGTGCTTATTGGCTAATCCCATATTAATTGACTACTAATTAGCGTCACGTGTAATGATACACAGATGTGCAAGATGATGCATATATTGCATCATTTTTCATGCCAAGTAATACTCAATGTTTTCTTTTAGCTATTGATAAATCTAATGGAAATGAATAAAATGTTAATTAAAACGTGTTGGGCTGGTGATTAATCATCTTCTCACTTTAGGGGGTGTTTGACACCCATTCTTTTGAAGAATGAGTTTTTGAATAGTGATTGATGTAAAGAATGTGTAGTTAAAAAGTAAGAAGAATTTTTGGGTTTATGTGTAATATTATTTTATTTGGAGAATGTGTGGTTAGAAATGAGTACTGTAGAAAAATGAGAATGAGAATGAGATAAAAAATGGGTGTCAAACGGGGGCTTAAATTTTAAAAAAAGTAAAAAGAATTTTTGGGTTTATGTGTAATATTATTTTATTTGGAGAATGTGTGGTTAGAAATGAGTACCGGAGAAAAATGAGAATGAGAATGAGATAAAAAATGGGTGTCAAACGGGGTCTTAATCCTTGGACGGCCATTAAAAATAATATACTGAATAATGTTACTTGTATATAATGAAGTTATATAATGATTTACATACAAATGAGGTGTCAAAAAGATAGTATGATTAAATTTTTTTATTTGGTTAAAGAAATTTTAACCTAATCATATTTCACCACATCATATGTATGTAAACTCGTAATATGTCTACAATGTCCGTCATTATGTTTTAAAAATATGTAATGCCTTTAGTTTTTAATTATATTTAGTTCATGGTACCAACTATGCCGATAATAATTTATTCTATACTACGCCTAAGCAAAGTTTTAATTGAAAGATAGTTTGAAATTCATAAAAAATGAAAGAAAAAGAATTTCATAAATGTTCTAAAGTCGAAAGAATGATATATTTGTCAATAGTTTCAAAAAATGAATATTGTTTAGAGAAATACAAAAATATTCTCGCTCTCGCTCTCGACTTCACCTACCTCGAAAGACATCATGATTCACGAGCTTGAATTATAACATTGTATATTATTATTAGCAGGTGGCCACGGTTGTCGGGTTACATGACCACCAACCTATAGATATTTTGCAAATGGACCACTAGTCCTTTTCACACTATTGAATTGTATTAAACATCCAATAAGAAATTAAGCACGTTTCCTTTACTTCATAAACGTGGTAAGTATGGTTAAATAGGGTGAGCGAGTAAGTTTAGTATGGTTAAATATTTTTTCTTTTGCCTCGGTCCGCTAATTGCATTAATTTATTGACTTGAGTATTCGAGTAAGTTTATGTTTGGCTCATGTTATTTATAAATATTTGAGTCATTTTTTATTCATACATTTCGAGGATTCATAAGTACACTCAGTTATTTGACATTTCTATTTATTTATAATATAAATTATTTATAAACACTTTCCAAACAAACTTTAGAATTGATCATATGCTAATTTCTCAACGACCAACCACTAATTTTGGTGTCGAATCAACAATATTAGGATTCAAAGTTAACATAAATAATTTATATTTCTACCATTTCTTATTATTTTGTATTTATTTTTATTTTTTTATCATTATTTTTTGGGCTAGATGTCTATTTACTAATCAATTAATGTCATTTTCTTGGACATCACGNTTTGGGCTAGATGTCTATTTACTAATCAATTAATGTCATTTTCTTGGACATCACGATGCTCATTTGTTGCTTCTATTGTCACATTCCCTTTGGTTAATATCATGATACCCTATTTTTTGTTGGTTATGTTGATTCCTACGCCCAAGTCAATTCCATAGGTGGACATGCATTTGTTTCTTCCAAGGTGTTGTTCCCCTTCTTGATCATATTTTCTCGTCGAGTGGTTAGGTTTTGAAGACGTATATTTTTCGGATTTTTTCACCGTCTAATGTGTTACATTTTTCTTGTCCAATTATAAAATAAAAGTTCATTATTAATCAAATTTAAATGTAGTACATTTATCGACCAACATGTTTGATAGTGATATGAGTAGTTAGTATGACCAATGTGTGCTGCATTGTGTATTGAGAACTTTACTATAACGTAGTTAGACATGGTAGTTTTTTTGATTGCGTTGAGCTAATTTTTGTGTAGGAATTTCAATATGTTTTTAAGGTTTTTTACATACATGAATTTTGTGATTGTAGGTTTGTCTCATTTCGGTAAATGGACACGTTTTCTTAGAAATGAATGGGAGGGAGGCTTATCCTTAACAGTAATGAGGATTACTGTTTGGCTTCTCTAATTCTTCTATAAAGTTTAAAAATTCAATATATGTGATTTTGACTTTTATCAAACCGATTGTACGACCGATCTTGAATGACACACGAGGTTCGTTGAACATGATAATTAATTAACAAAATTTGTCGTGTCTTTATTCTTTAAAATTAATCATATTTGATATTCTATTCAACCTATCAAATATACCTTATAATCATTATTATTAATACGTGTTCGTCAACTTCTTCACCGGCCTTGAGTATTCCTAATATTTGTTGTCAAATATTTTTCAGTTCTGTAAAATAAATAAATAACGGACCTAAAAATAAAATTAATAATAAATTAAGCATCAAAAGTTTGTAAGAATAAATAACGCATTCATGGGGGTATTATTAAGATTGGCCTAGTTGACTAT
>CAIGRT010004891.1:0-11851 GCA_903798405.1 Fraxinus platypoda
ACTTTTTATATATAGAAAGATATGAGGGTATATTCGTCATTTCACAACTTTTTATTGAGAAATTGGATAAAAATGATGGTTGCGCAATCAAATGTGTAATTAATGGTGAAAATGCCAAAAAATGAAAGGTAGAGACGTTTTTCACAATAACGGTGAAACATATGGACATTATGTACTAATCACCCTTTTAATAATTTATTTGCGACATATTTGTGATTTTTAAAAAAATTGGGACTGTGATTGTAATTAGTTTTTTCTTTTTCTTTTTGTTTTATTTAAAGAGATAGGTATATTCGTCATTTCATAATTTTTAGTTGAGAAAATATGTGAATGACATTTTGCACAATGAAATGTGAAAATAAGATATGGACGTTTTCCACAATAACAATGAAATGTGTGGACGTTATGTGCTAATTACTTGATTTTGAATTATAAACTTCATACAATTCTTCTTTTCAAAAAAAGTAAAAAATAAATAAATAAATACTTCCACTAGGTGTAGTAATTTTATTTGAATAAACCGTTGTCGTATATATATTTGTTCAAAATGCTACTTTTTTAAATCCATTAGAAAAATGTAAAATTGAAAGGTAAATTACAGTAAAGTTAAGCTTGAGTTTTTTTGGACAAAGAATTTGGATCACGACCTGGTTAAGACAAAAGGGGTAGCATGACTATACAATATANTAAATCCATTAGAAAAATGTAAAATTGAAAGGTAAATTACAGTAAAGTTAAGCTTGAGTTTTTTTGGACAAAGAATTTGGATCACGACCTGGTTAAGACAAAAGGGGTAGCATGACTATACAATATAGTACTCTCTCAATTAGAATCATCGATGAAGCAACATGGGCATGGGGCGGGGGTGGGTGTGAGGTGGTGATAGCTTCGCAAAATTTTTAAATTTTTTCGATTTACACTGAATTTATATTAGAATTTTTTTAATAAACATATAATATTGTCTCTCTAACATTTCACCCTTCTTACATGAAATTTCTTTACCAAATGGAGCACACTAGATCTCAATTGTCCCGCAACCTAAGCAAAGAGACTGAAATGGATTTATTGAAAAGTAAAATTAGGTATGAGAATGAAATGGAGTAAGAAAAGTTAGGATGTAACGTTCAGAGAAATATTAGTTAATTTTACGTATTATTCTACTTGTACAGGGCCACATGACTCCGTACGTGCAGCCAGGGGAATAGGTGTCCCCAAGGTGCCCTGTCATGTACTTTTATCCTCTAACAATATAGGTCCACATCCTACTTGTCCTAGCAATCAAAATTAGTAAATTTGTTCATGTCAAGCCATGGATATATGTAGAGAACACCCCCCCCCCCCCCCCCTTTTTTATTTGGAATTTCAACCTCCCAACACCCAAGCTTGGGTCATTAACTCAGTAAAGCTTCGCTCTCTTGACCTCTATTTGTATTGAAATGTAGATGACCTGCCAATGTTTTTTCTTTCACATTCTAAGGCAGTTGCGCCCACTGGGGGCAAAATGTGGCTCTGCCAATGTGTGTAAAATTTGATTGAGACGCATTTAACTCTTGTCGTTATTGAAGTATAGGGTTGAAATAAAAGTCCGACTCTAAAGTCTTCAACAAAAATGAAATTTCTTTCATGAAAAAGATCTTCACAGTAGAAAGTATTATGAACATACATAAATGAGTCTCGATACAATAGTTGTGCATAGAAAATTATAATTAGAAGTTGTAAAAGCTACTTACTAGTGTCTAACACCCCCACTAATGCATATTACTTTATTTTAAATTGTAACAAAAAAATACAATAAATAAGAAATTTTATTTTATTTTATCAATTTTATTATTTAACATTATCTTATTTATTTTAGCACCTAACTGGTTCTATGATAGATTATTACCTTACCTGAGCAAATGACTTGTTTGTTATTCTTTTTTTTTGAATTCTTATTTGACATCGCATTGAATAATAGATTTTTGATACTATAAAAGCAAACACGTACCAATTAAATCTTGGGATTCTCATAAATAATAAAATCATGTTATCTATTATGTAAACACTTTTGACACGTTGTTGAATTATAAGATAAATAACGTTTTCACGCACGGAAATCTTCTCTAAGGTTGACTCAGGGAAAGCTTTTGTAAGGTCCGTTTTTAAGCAAAATTTAGATGAAATCCTTTCTTTGAGAAAAAATAAAATATTTCTACAAATATTTTAATTCTTAAATTCAGGTTCATTTAGAATTTATATGAGAGGGTGTTCGAAACCCATTTTTTGGAGAATATAATTTTTAGAATACTGATTGATGGAAGAATGCATAGTGAAAAAGTTATGAAAAGTTTTAGAGTTTGGTAGGGATTTTTGGGGGAAGAATTGATTTTTGAATAGTGATATGATGGGAAATGTGTGGTTGAAAAAGAAGAAAAAAGTATTGATGTGATGGAAAATATTATTTTATTGAAGAATGTGTGGTTGAAAATGAGAATTTTTACCAAACAGGCTCCTAATTGCATATTCCCATTTATTTAGAATTCGAATCCTCAAGTACTCGAACAAAATAGAGATATCGGCAATCAAAATTTCCCCCTTCTCAAATACATCTCAATTTCTGCCCGCGAGAATCAAGAAATCCCTACACACCCCAATAGTTTATACGGTATACCTTCTTCGATCTTAATCTCCCTGAAAAATTTGTAAAGCCATTTATTCTTTGTTAATTTTGTTTCTCCTTTCGCTTAACTGAAAATTTCGAGTTGAAAGCTGCTATCTTTGTAGTCAACAGGAGCTGCAACAATGGCAGATGAAGCCTTAACTCCACAAAAGAGAGACCCTATCAAGTCATCAGGCATGATTTCTCTCTCTCTCTCTCTCACGCTTGTGTGCTTATGGGTAGTATATAACTACATATTGTGTGCTTGTTTGTGTTAGGGGGGTGGGGCTAAAGTTGAATGTGTGTACTTTCGGAAGACGAAATCTTATAGGAATTATATAACTATTCTGCCCTAAATCTCATTTCGTCATTATATATATGTTATGTCTTACTCTGTCATTTTTGTTTAATGTAAAATGTTTGTTCTTTTATTCCATATTTGAATAACAGAATACCGTATTTGTAATGATTTTATTTATGTTATTTGGTTCTAAGAGACAATCAACTAATTTCGAGCGGGAAAATGTTCTGTTTCAATGTCTCGACAATGCTCTGGCGTTCTTCTTTGGTCAAAATTCGATTAATTTGCAATTTCAGCGGCAGAATTAAGTGGATCCATACTGTTTTATACTTTAATTTTATGGGGTGAATGTCATATGCTGGTTATTTCAGTTGGAAATGTTGCGGCACAGAGAAGACGGCAGCAAGCAGTTACAGTGCGGAAGGAAAGAAGAGAGGCATTGGTCCGGACCAAGCGCTTATGCAGAGTGGGGGTGAATGCTGATGATGCGGATGTTCCTGTTGATGGCGAGATGATGATCGATGAAGAGCAATCTATACTGGAGGCTCAGACTTTAAAAGCTGTAGAAGAATTGAAGCTTGCAATTGCCTATCAGTATGCTATGTTTTATTATTGTTTAATCTATTTTGCAACGTGTTAAGTTTCTGCTTCCTGAAATGACTTACTTGAAAGTACTGTCACAAAAATTTTATATCACCCATGTTTTTCAATTGTTTGCGACACAGCATATGTAAATGTATTGAAGTCTCCTTTAAAATATTATCGCGACCATATATACAAGCTCAGATTCAGCACCCAAAATACGTTTCAAGCTTTCAAATTTTTTAACTAGTTGCTTTAATTTCTAATCAAATTGAATATTCGTATGTGAGCAAATGCATGCAAGAATAGGTTCTATGTTGAAAATTATATACTGTCTTGTACTATAGTTTACTAAAGATCCTAAAATATTTTGGGTTGATCTTATCTGTATTCTGTCACAAGTCTTTAATTGTTCTTACAGTGTTCTTGTCATGTAACTGTTAGGGGAAAGGGTGCAACACAGAAAAGAGTGAGTGCTCTTCGTGAACTAAGACGTCTGTTGTCTAAATCTGAATTTCCTCCAGTTGAAGCTGCACTCGAGGCTGAAGCAATGCCTATTCTGGTTCAGTGTCTATCATTTGGATCCCCTGACGAGCAGGTGTAAAAATTTGTTACATTTTGAAATGAAAACTGTAACAAGGATTCCAAGTTTTTCCTTTTTCTTTAGATATATATTTAAGAATTCAGAATGTTCTTCAGAGATATATACACAGAAGTTATGGAGACTAACTTTCTGATTTTTCTCTAACTTTTTTTGGGATTGCCGCGTTTTAGTTGCTTGAAGCTTCTTGGTGTCTGACAAATATAGCAGCAGGAAAGCCTGAAGAAACAAAAGCATTGTTGCCTGCATTACCATTACTTATTGGTCATCTAGGAGGTTGGTAGCTTCTATAGCCATCTTATGACTTCATATATTTTTTACTTCCTCACTATGAAGGCATTGTTAGATTTCGACTTTTCATATGTAAGATAACTCATAGCAGAAATAACATTATGCTTTGGCTCTTTACTGATTATATTAACATAAACATTTAACCATATAAAGAAACATAAGCCTCCTGCATAGACAGAGTCGTTGAATACCATAAACAGAGTTCATTATAACTTTGATGTTATTTTTCTTATAATCATCAGCCATATAGATTTATATTGTTATCTGATTGGTATTTTCTCAGAGATTATGTACTTTATGTTCCCTCTTTTGCAGAAAAGAGTTCGCTGCCTGTTGCAGAGCAGTGTGCCTGGGCGTTGGGAAATGTTGCTGGTGAAGAAGAGGAGCTAAGAAATGTTCTGCTATCCCAAGGAGCTTTACTGCCTCTGGCAAGAATGATCCTGCCAAACAAGGGTTCGACTGTGAGAACAGCTGCTTGGGCATTATCAAACCTAATTAAGGTGCTGAATCCACCCTTTAAAGACTGGATTAGAGTCTTAAATTGATCTCTCTTTCAGAATCTAATTTAAGCTTGTCTAGAGTCATATTTTAGATTTAAGGGAATGCAATGTCATTCTGACCCTTATTTGTAAACCTGTAGAATTCATTTCATCATAAGAATTGCTTGAACTGCATAAAATATTCCACCAATCATGTATATTACCCACAATGCATAAATTATTTTGTATAATATACTTGTCATGTGTCATACTGTGATTGCGTCAATATCTTATTGACAATGCGGATGCATGTAGTCTTTTTGGGATCTCACTGTAAAATTTTCCTGTCTAGTTCATTCTTTCTAGGTTTCATTTATGACATCATCTGTGGATGTAGGGACCTGATCCAAAAGCTGCAACAGATCTAATAAGAATTGATGGGGTTCTTGATGCAATTCTTCGGCACTTGAAGAGAGCGTAAGTTGTCAATGTCTCAATTAACTCAGTTATTTATCTCCGTGGAGCTCTATTTAACATTGCAAAGATCTGTCCTGTATAGTTTATAAAGACTGCAAAAATGTTTGTAGCATACTTCCTATTCAATTATTTGTAGACTTCATGTGTTTGCATTCTTTTCATAATTTTTTGTTGCAATCAATCAATTGAACGTTTAGTCTACAATGCACTCATAATTTTTTGTTGGAATCAATCAATTGAAAGTTCAGTCTATATCAAAATTGTTTAAAATGTTGTGTACCTTAACTGCATGCCTAATTACACCTGTGTTTGGGCTCCATTTTTTTTGAAAAAACAATTTTTCAAAATTCATTTTCAACCACACATTCTCCCATAAAATAATTTTACACTTAAATCGAAAACATTTTCTTATTTTTTAACCGCACATTCTCCAAAAAAATCACTATTCCGAAACACATTTTAACCAAAAATTACACAACTTCAATTTGATCTGTAATTTATATATTACTGGTTATAATCAGGGATGAAGAACTGGCAACAGAAGTGGCATGGATTGTTGTATATCTCACTGCGCTGTCAAATTATGCTACCAGTGTACTTGCAAGAAGCGATATACTTCAAATACTTGTAGAAAGACTGGCATCATCAAGTAGTTATCAACTGCTTATACCGGTAACAAGCATTTTAAGTACATGACACACCTAGTAATAATTTTTGTAGCTAGAATAATGTCTACAGCAGATACAAGTTTCCAATGATAATGTATGATTATCGTCACTACACAAACTACCTGTGCATATCTTTATTTTCATCTTTTCGGGTAAAATGCCTCTTTTTCTATTCATCTAAACAAATGCAGAAACATCCTGAATTCTAAAAATGCTTTCAAGACATGACCTGGGACATTAAATCCAAATTTTCTTGCAGCACATGTGCTGATTTCGTGAAATTATCTTTTAATTCCCAAAATGAGCTTTTTTATTAAAACCTATGCAGGTGCTCCGGAGTTTAGGTAATCTTGTGGCTGGTGATTCTTATGTGATTAATAATGTTCTTGTTGCTGGAAGTGAGATCTCAGGCTAGTTCCAAATCTTTTCTGCAAATACAAACAATAATGAACTTCAATAGCATTTTTTTTGACAGCTGGCATGTGTTTTCAGTTAATATAATCCAAGCACTGGTCAAATGTTTGGGAAGCGAACATCGTGTTTTAAAGAAGGTATGGGATTCATATATTCAAATTCTACCCACTTAAAGTCTTGAGCAGCTAGATTGTTATTACATAACTCTTACTTGCACCGTTTTACAATCTCTACATATTGCAGGAAGCTTCTTGGGCGCTATCTAATATTGCTGCTGGTTCTTTTGAGCACAAGCTATTAATACAATCAAGTGAAGCAGTGCCGCTGCTGTTACGCCTTCTTTCAACTGCACCATTTGATGTAAGAAAGGAAGTGGCATATGTTATAGGAAACCTCTGTGTTGCCCCTTCAGAAGGATCTGGTAGGCCGAATTTGATTGTGGAGCACTTGGTTGCTCTCGTTGGTGGAGGATGCCTTGCTGGTTTTGTTGATTTAGTAAGATCTGCAGATATTGAGGCTGCTCGACTTGGCCTTCAATTCATGGAACTGGTACTGAGATTTGTTATGTTTTGTTTCTTAAAATCTTTCAACCGTGCCGTGTTTTTTTTAAATTGTTTTACAGTGCATTTTGTATTACCCAGGTTCTAAGGGGAATGCCAAATGGCGAGGGCCCAAAGCTTGTCGAAGGAGAGGATGGTATTGATGCCATGGAAAGATTCCAATTCCACGAAAATGACGAGCTAAGAAGCATGGCTAATGAGTTAGTTGACAAGTACTTTGGTGAGAATTACGGGCTTGACACAGAGAAAAGTTCCATGTAGCAAGCAATATGTGTTTTTTAACAATTGCCAGAGGCTTTTATATGCTGGTGACCTTGCCATTGTTATATGCAGTAGACCTCAAGTTTGAGACTGGTTGGACAAGTGAGTCGGAATTGTTTTAGTTTTCGTGTGAGGCCATCGTTAAACAAGCTTAATATTTTCAACGCTCATTTGATGTAACAATGTTTAGTATGTTTTTCATTAGTAAGGATGGTCGTTTCTGACTGAATATGTACATATTTTTGGATGTGTTGTTGCCTCCCTGAATACAAACTAGTAACAGTTACTGTTATTTCTTAAATGAGGTTTTTATGATTACATTTGCTTGTTATGCTGTATTGTGCACACAGATATCAATGCTGCAATTTATTTGTCAGCATACTGCATATCTATGACCTGTTTTGATAAATGTGTTGGATTTTTCCCAAGAGAACAACAAAAATGCTAGATGTACACTCCAAGTGTACATCAAAACATGACATTTGATGTGTTGTTAAAAAATGATTGAAGGGAATATTGTTTAATTTTTAAACTATCCAATGATGTATTGTCACGTGACAAAATGTAAAGAATGACGTATACGTAGCAGCATGATCAAGAGAACAAACATATAGTAGATTTGATTAGATCTTTCTAATTGATGTTACTTGTCAGTGGTTTTATTGTCACGTGCATGGGTTCTAAATTAATGATATTATTATATAATAAAATTTTATGACGTCAACTTTATTAATTAATAGAGATTATACTTATATTCGTAACACTGAAATGAACATTTACGTTGTATACTTTCAATATGTTGGAGAGATCCATTGTAATATTTGTGGAAATTACACGGGCACAATTTTTTAAAGATTACAATTCAAAAGACGGGTTGAAGGTTTGTTTATTTAAAAATCAGGTGGTAATTCTATATTTTAATAATAATAATAATATATTATAAAATTAAATTACACGCCACCCTCTAACCCATCCAGAGCCAGATTTAATCCCAATTTCGTTTTTCTCTCTAACCTATCATCTCTCTCACTTCTCTTTCTATTAATATCTATCTACTTTCTCTTTTTACCATTTTGGCTGTACACTCCCTCTTTCACCATTTCTCTTCTACTTTCTCTGGAAGTAGAAAGCAGAAACCAATTTCTAATATCCCACTTTCCCAATTTTTTTATTAGGGCCCAGATCGGCGCTGCAACGATTATGTAGTGGTTTGCTCCAGTTTGTGTGAAGCATTTTTGGTAATTTTGTGGTGGTTTTGCACTTGCTTTGTGGTGGTTTTGAGGGCATTTTTGTGGTATTCTTGAGGTGGTTTGTGGTGGTGCTTGTGGTCATATGTTCAGAGTGTATGTCAAATGTGTTGATTTCTATTGGTGGTGCATGTAGTGATGATAGGTCACATGTCTAGTCACTGGTTATTGTGCATTGTTCACGTATAAATATTCATAAGTTACAGATCATATAAAACTGGTCACAGATCATGTTTGTATGTCACAAGTCACCCTCCACACTTCACAGGTCACATGTCATATTGTATAGGTCATAGATCTATAGTCATTGTGTGTGGGTTACAAATCGATTTGTCCACAGGTCACGGGTCATTATGAGTAGATCACATATCAATGTCTACAAGTCACAGATCAATGTCCACATGTCACATGTCAATTAAAATTGGTCATATATCAATGTCCATAGGGTCGCAGGTCATATGTCAAAGTGCATAAGTCACAGATCACAAATTCAAAAAACCTGCTCACACACCAATGATATCTCCGACTTCAGTTCTCTGAATTGGTCACAAATTCAATTAACCAAATTTCGAAGGTGAGAATTGAAGTTATTTGCTCTTATGAGTATTCTGTAAATTACACCTGGGTTGTTTTTCAATTTCTAATTTTAAAAAATAAATTTAAATTACACAAACGTTGCTCAGTCGTCGACGATGTTCTATCAATGTTTTCCAACGGCTGATATGTTTCTCCTTCTATCTCTACTATCTGAGTAGATGATGCTTAGTCGTTGTTGTGCGACGATCAGTTTATCTCTGAAGAAGTTGTTGGCTATCTCGGTAAATTCTATCTTTCCTTCGGTGAAATTATTTGGAAGTCGGTAACTGTGAGGTTGGATGTTGACAGGTGGATGGCGACGATGTATGGATGCCGACACAGTATGAGAAAATGGTGACGAACGGGTGCGCGGGATTGGGATGGGTGGGGACGGGGCTTTGGTGGGGGTGGATAGATTAATTTAATTTAATAATATTATTATGTAAAATTAAAATATTGAATTAATATCTGACTTTTGAACTGGTGCATACTTAATACCTAATATATGAATTTTCCCTTGTAATTTCCCCGAAAAACATAAAATAACGAAATGCAGTGAGTGAAGAGGTCGCTAATGCGACTTTACATGGATGAAAACCCATTCAACCCCCGCGCCTTTACAGCTTTACCTCTACGTTCGTTAGATAACCCAAAACCCTCAAAAATCCTAAATCAGTTCAGTTAATTTACTTTTAACTCTGACTCTGAATTCAATGCCCAAGAATCATCACCATGAATTTCTTTGCAAGAGTCAAAATATCACCCAATCTTTTGGTTAATGCAAAATACCCAGATTTTAAGCACAAAGAGTGTGGTGACGGTCTCTGGGTGGACAGTGCTCCAAAATGGGTGTTTCCGGAGCTTGGAAAGTTGGATTCTGATGTTAAGGTTTTTAAAGCAAAGCAAGTACAAGATGGAAAGGGGATGACTCTTGGAAGAGCTTGGTGGAAATCCTGATAAATGGTGGGACAATAGATCAAACAAGAGGAATCCTAAACAACCTGACTTTAAGCACAAGGAAACAGGTGAAGTACTATGGTTAAACAGCTCGCCAGATTGGGGGCATTGTCTAAGTTGCCACCATTGAAAGATTGCCAAAATTTCGCTGCTGGAAAGAAGACTGTTTTCACAGGAGGGAATCTATGAGAGACCTTCGAAAATGGTTCCAACTGATTGGAGAAGTCTATAGAGTGGCACGTATGTCCTATCTCAGTGTCTGAGGTTTCGAGACATGAATTTTGATGCTCCATAGGCATTGCAATGTTTTGGGTTTGAGAGATTTGATTCAACAACTGTAAATCAAGATGAAAGAGAAGATGTGTTAGAACTTTGAAGTTCCAACTGTTTTGAATTTTTCCTTGTAATATCTGCTGTGGTGTAAATTTATTTTATAGATCTTTTGCAGATTTTGTTTGAAGTTATGCCCTTATCAAGTACTCCATCAATATTTTCCAGATTATGATGAATTCCAATTTCAACAGTTAATTGATGTTTTTCTGTTTCTACGTGTTTCAGTTGTGGTTCTATCTGCTTTACTTGGTTTCGTGAACCAAAATTATTAACTCCATTTACAGAAAATCTTACACTAAGAAGCTCATGAGCAGAAAACTACGTGATATAGTTTTAATACTTCACTTGCAACCGATCATCTCTCTGTTCATGGTAAGCTGCAACTTCACCCTTGGGTGGCTGTGATGATTGGAACTACGTGGAATACCATCACAACGTGCTATAATAGACTAAATCGAATGGCTGGAGCTTCAAGTGTAGCCATTCCTGGGAAATATGGCCGACTTGTGACTGTGGTTGAGCCTCAACAAATAGAGCACTCCCGCAGAGCATGGTGGTCAAATGCTGCATCACCATTGCTGGGCTTGGTGCACAACAAATCTTCACGAGTCAATTGGTGTGTTATTTTACCTACTGTACGGATTTATTTTCGACCATGTACTTTTGGGGTTCGAGTACTCGATGAACCACTTCATTTAGTTATATGCCCGTATACCCCAATGATTATTATTATTATTAGCAAGGAATTTATTCATAAACAAATATCAACCTTGTCTCAAGGTTTTTGTGATTGTTAAAACTACCTTGTCCAAATAAAAATTATCATTTTTCCAATTTATTATCAGAACGGTCAAAATTCATATGGAAAACTGTGTGTGTGTTGCGTGCAATCTTCTCGGAAGAAGCCAAAAAAATTTATTCCATTGCCGGGAATCGAACCCGGGTCTCCTGGGTGAAAGCCAGATATCCTAACCGCTGGACGACAATGGATTATTTATTAATGTTGGTTAATAAAGTTTTACATAAATAGTTTTAATGAAATTCTGACAAGTAGTCCTAATGTTTGTTTCTTAGCATGAACGTCCCTAACCGTTTGTTTTAAAGCAATTGGTCATTTTTCCTTAAAAAAATGACATTTAAGGGAATTTAGGACAAATGGTCCCTAAGCTTTTCCTTCAAAGTTCCAATGGTCCTAACATTTCTCTCTAATCACAAACGTTCTTAACTTGTGTGTCTTCATGCACCATTGGTCATTTCTACGTGAAGAGATGAATGTGCCCTTAATTTTAGTTAGGAAAAGATGCCATTAGTCCGTTTGACAAAATCAGATTTTTAATAAATTTTGATAAAAGTTGATGAAATATGTAATTGAAAAATTGTGAATTTCATGAAATATGTGGTTGAAATTAATTGTTGACTTTAATTTAAATTTAGATTTAGATTTTAATCCCTACTAAACATGAGCT
>CAIGRT010004897.1:0-16002 GCA_903798405.1 Fraxinus platypoda
TTGGGATAATTGTATTATAATATAATTAAAAATATTTAATAAATTGATTTAACACCTGATTTTTGAAAATATTTTTGAAATTTGTTATTTATGAAATGTGATCTTTAAAACAAGGAATTATGTATTGTTCCCTATATATATACACATATTAGTCCAACAATTGAAATAGGCTTACGGAGATCCATTATACACATATTACACAAGCCAAATGGGCTTCTTGGGACATAAATTCATACCAATTACAAGGAAAGAGAGTCCAAAAGAAGAGAAAAAAAAAATCAATAAAAAGCTAGAGTTTTGAGATTTTAACAAGAAGGCAGAATCTTGGTACAAGATATTCATCTTCCTCCCATTTTTCCTTAAAACATGGTGATGTACTTTAATTCCTTCTTATTTTATTCTTCTTTCATGATGTATAATTAAATAGAATTTTATGATGAACGGTTATAACATAGTTTTGAACCTTAATTTTAATTATTAAGTTTTAAATCTCCAATTGATGTTGTGAATTTGTTTTTACTTGTATTCTTAATTCTTTAGATTAAATAGCCACTAATTCACTGATTTGATAATTATGGGTAAACAGATACACTTTTATTGTTGTTGCAGACGTTAAATAAATTCTATATTGTTTGACTACACTAGATTAAGACTTATTTGGATTCATATAGAGATATGGTGGGTTGACTTAATTGAGTAGGATTATTTTGAATTCAAGAGAGGTAAATCAATTAATTTAGAAGATTCGATTGAGTATATGTAATTAATTGTTATAAAAATTGGTAATTGGGATTAAAGGGATGGCTAAGGTAAAGTCGTGAGTCTAACAATTTCATGTAAATATTTTAATTGTTGATTTATAATAATTAAGAAAAATACTAAAAAATATATACTAGTTTGGAGTAGTTGAGCCAACAGTTAGATACTAATCCTCGTGTGAAGGATAATTTGGACTCTTAGATCACTTTATTACAAATTATGATCCGTACACTTGAGAGATATAAAATCAATAACAGTGCTCTCATGAAATGCTATGTGTTTTGTTATTATTAGAATGTGGTATTCTTCTATACAAGAATTTCAAAGTATATACTCTACTACATTTTCAGCAGTTGTAGATCTTAACGTAAGAATTAATGGTAAGAATAAATAAAATTTACTACATTTTCAGCAGTTGTAGATCTTAACGTAAGAATTAATGGTAAGAATAAATAAAATTTATATTGCAACATTGTCGTTTATGTGCTGAAATATACTTAGTAAGTTACTATTTCCATGCCGTAAGTATTGTACTGATTACTTGGAATAGAACTTGTCGTATATTGTTGGATTGTAAATTTGATATAACGCAGTATCCACAATAGTATGAGTGCTAAACCGAGTCATCGGGCAATAAAAAACGAGTTTCATTTATCATTCTGCAGATATAAAGCTTTGTTTTAGATAACATTGACGAACTCGCATCAAGTACTAAATCCTTTGATAAGTCATAAAAAATTCATAAGTAATGCAAATAAAACTAATTATTTACTTGTCAAATGCTTAATCCATGTGTATGTGCATAGTCAATATAATCATCACGATCTTTTTATGTTAGCTATTTTTATTTTTATTTATTTATTTATTTATTTTATCCTAGTAGTGAAATATTTCATTTCCCTATAGTGGGAGCATACTCCCAAACTTATTTTTAGTCATGTACCTAAGGTGTATACTCTAGGATTGATATTAAAATACACATGCCTTTCCTACTCAAGTTTGGTTGTGTTTCACCAATGAATGTTGTTATCTTGATATACGAAGATTTTCTCTACATTTGAACGTCTCAACCTTCAAGCCTCACCTTAGCCAATAACCCTCGTTAGAAATCTAAGTCCCGAATTAATTATTGAAAGCTTAGCTGAACAAAAACATTACTTATAATTTTTTGCCACTACCTCAACACACCTTTGTATGATTTTTTTTTTCTTTTTTATTTTCATTGTGCCCTTTCTTCTTTCTATTTTTGTATCTTTTAATTGAAGTTAGTTTTCACTCTACATTGTAGGTCATCCTTGTAGATCGTCTCCTAAACATTGGCAATGAATAGGCCCGAATTACTCAAGGTTAGCTTCACTCTACATTGGTAGATAACTTTTTTCCTGCATGCCATGACTAGTGCAATGCCTTTTATTTTATATTTTGGGACAAGTAAGTGGGATCAAACCCCTAATATATGGTTACTACCTATGTTCCACTTGTTAGCATACAATATTTTGAACAAACACGGAATCAATACCTATCTAAATAGATCCTAGTATCAAATCAACCACCCCCAAACTATTAATTTCAATTGGTTAAGTAGTTGTTTTTTAATTATGATCTCGGCTTATAAAGACCTAACCTATACTATCAATGTAACCAATCCAAAAATTCAAATTGATTATCGTGACTATTGTACTAAATATAAAACAATGTAATATGAATAAGTATCAAATTAGAAAACATAAAATAAAAAAATTGTATCACCTCTTCACAACTTATGAATCGTAAATAATTTCAAATAATCATAATCTTTAGCTGGAAAGGCTATCCAACTTGAAAACAACATGCATAAAATAAGAAAAAAAAATTATTTTTTTCAAAATTTTCAAGTATTTTAGACTATCACACAAATTAACAAATATACATAACTAGCTAATATACACCTCCAAACTTGAAATACACATTGACCTCAAAATAGGCTTAAAGAAGGGTTAACTATACTCGTCGTATATATGGTGTCTCTCATTTAGCACTTAATATTTTATCTTCTTTTATTATCCTTTTTTGCTCGTTCAGCAAAATATTTCAATCATATGAAAAGAAGCATGAAAAGTAATGACCAAAACAATCACATACGAGTTTAGGCTATTTAATTTGGAAAGACTTATGTAACCTAGTTATGACCTTAAAAGATAAATAAATTAATTAAAATAAAAAGATTTTTCTTGAAAAATAACGTAGTAAGATTTGTTTCCATAAGAATTGGAATTATATAAGGAAACCAAATTTTTTTTCCCGACTAAGCCTAGGCGGGCACCCAGTAGGAAATGTGGCGGCCGCCCAGGACTATCAAATAACCCATGTAATTGAAGTCTAGGGCAGGGTGGCCGCCCCACCTATATAACTGGGGGCTGCCCAGTTATAAGAACTTCAAGAATTTTCCTTTTAGCCATTTTCTTCATTATTTCTTCCATCTTAGTCCACATTAAATTACTTCGATTTTAGTACTTCATGTAAAACCCTAAAAAAAAAATTATAGAATAGAATTTAATTATTCTATATGCTATATTTTTATTATTTTGAAAAGTTAGGGGACTAAAGTGATATATGTACTAACTTCAAATTTTGGGCTAAATATTTAGATAATGTTAAAAGCGATGAAAAGTATATCAAATAGCTCGTAATTAATCATGTATATTAGACTCGAGAAAATGTTAATTTAGATAAGTGAAGCCTAAGTTATTGAAGTTTAAAGAAATTGATTTTAATTGGTTTTGATAAATTAAATATTGGGTTTGAAATGGGTAGGAGCCACGTGTAGAGTGAGATAGAGATAAGGTGGTTTGTTTTTTTATTTGCTTTTTTTTTTTTTGTTGGATGAGATATTGATGAAGTGGAATATTCTTGATAGTGACCTTCGCATGGTGGTACACGGCTCTATGTAACTCTATGTTACCAAAAATTCAATTGTCTTTTTTAACTTACATACTATGCATTTATCTCTTTATTCTCATATCGGAATATACATACGCACACGACTACAGTAGGTGCAAAATAAAAATTGGAAACGTACTTTCTCTTTCTTTCAAAATTTGATTTATCAAGTGAGATAGGATTACGAGGTGCAAATGGTTTGTCCCATTTAATTTATTTCTTCATGTTGATAAATATTATGTTAATGAAAGTTATGTTATGATATGATATGACATGATAAATATGTTATGGCAATTCGGTTTCTAAAGATACAATATGACAGTATGATATTTTTGACACATGATTTAATATTTTTATTTAGGATTGCACAAAATATTCTTGTTCTACTGAGTATTCCCATATACTCACCATTTTTCCTACCTCCCACAAATTAGAATGGATCGTTGGATGACGGGCGATGAGGTACAGTCGTTGTGCTTGGATTCATTGGACTTAATAAATTAAATCCGGTGTAACACGACTATAAATTTATTTTTTAGTATTTTCTTTAGTTTTATTATTATTTGGATTTGTTATTTAGAGTTTGGAACATATTTTATTTGATTATGTTTTTTTCTATATGTTTATTTAATATTGGTGGAACAAAAAGATTTCATGTTATGATATGCGAAATATTTATTTAATTACGAAATGAATAAGATATGACGTAGAAAAGTCCTTGTTGTTTTTTTAATATGGAATTATTCTATATAACAGTGAGTACACTAACTTTATATAAATTTATTACTTATTACATACCATTCTTTTAAGAATAAATGAAACTTTCAGTGACGATTTAAATATTAAAAATTTGGGTCGTTGCAGTTTGGTATCAGAGCCCAAGTTTAAATTTTATGTAGACTCGTTTGAAAAATAAATTGTGAAATGTCACTGTTCACGATGAATAGTGTCACCGTGACAATGACTGAGAGAACGGGAGGAAAAAAAGAAATGGGAAAAGAAGAAAAATGAACAGTGCCCGTCACTGTTCATGAACAGTGATGCCATCACTGTTCATGTGACAGTGAAAAAAATTATATATGAGAATGTGATATGAATTTTAATTATTATGTGTAATAAATGTCTGTGATTAGTCTTAACCTTGTGTAATATTTGTAATATTTGTTAATAATTAATAATTTTTCTAAGAGATAAATTTAAAAATGATGTAAATTTTTTAAAAGTTCTTAATATATAAGAATGCAAATGATTCTTATTCTTAGCACTCAACGACCACCCATCGACCATCTCCGACGATTCTAAGGCATGTAAAGGGGCAAGAAGAGGAATTTATTCAAACTTTTTGTATAACTTAAATCTTTTAAATTGCCTATTCTAAATTTTAAGACATGCACATTTTTTCCCCGCTAAAATCATGATATATATTATGATAATATAGGTATAACATGTTAGACTTTATACTTGTATGTAACGAGTGACTTAATATTAAATTTTAGAAAATGGCACCACCTACCCATACGAATTTGATTCATGATTTATTGCGAGCGGTACAAGAGTTGAGCAGGCAGAATCAAGCACCTCCACCACAAAATGCACCGCCACAGTAAAATGCACCTACGTTTGTCCCTGGAACTATCTCAGTGGTTGAGCAGTTTCGTAGGTACAAGCTTCCTACTTTTGACAGAGGTTTCGACCAATGGCTGTTGAGGAGTGGATTGGAGGTCTGGAATATATTTTTCGACACTTTGCTTGTACGGATGCACAGAAAGTACTATGCACAGTCACCGGTGGGAGTCCGTCTCATGCACTAGGACCGAAGAACAACAACATAACCTGACTTGGGAACAGTTTAAAGACGAAGTGATGGCAAAGTATTTCCCACAAGCTTTAAGAGATTTCAAGGAATCAGAGTTTCTGCAGCTGAGACAGGGGGACATGTCTCTTACTGATTACAAGAGACAATTTGATCAGCTTTCAAGATATGCCCCGCACTTGGTAGATACAGAAGTTAAGAAGATTAGGAGGTTCGAATATGGACTACGCTCAGAGACCGATATGATCATTATGTCTCATTGTTTCACCTCACATCGTGAAATGTTGGAGAGGTCTCATGTGTATTTCATATTAGAGGACTACATTTGAGCAGCATACCCAGCAGGGCAATGAGTCATTGGGAAAAAGAGAGTGGAATGATCAGAACAAGGGCAGACGTAACTGGCAGAAAAAAAGACCAAGCACAGGAGTTCATATCGGTGGGACGAGTGAAAGTATTACACCTTGTCCTAAGTGTAATAAATTCCATTTAGGTGAATGCTTGCTTGGGAAGAACATGTATTTTCGGTGTGGTAAGCCTGGACACATTGTTTTAATTTGTACTGAGCCTCCAAAGAAGAAGGATGATGATTAGGACAAGAACAAGAAAGGAAAGGCCCGAGTTTTTACACTAAATCGGTATGAGGCGGAGTAGGATCCGAATGTGATAGCAGGTATTTTATTATTATTTGAAGTACCTATTTAAGTTCTTGATTTCACATCCTCTGTCGCTAAGTCTAACACTATAATTATGAAACGAGTATACTATTACTATCTGATGTACATGCTTACGTACTTTTTGACACTGTGGCTACAAATTCTTTTATCTCTGCATCATTCGTTGCTAGGTCTAACTTTGCATGTGTGAGGAATAATGAATTAGAGGTTAGCATTCCTTCAGGAAGAACTCTTTGCACAAATCAAATGACTAAAGCTATGAAGTTAGAGATTGACGAAAAAATACTACATGCGGACTTATACCTTTTGGAGATGAAAGATTTCGACGTTATTTTAGGCATGGACTGGTTAGGACTCAANTTAGGACTCAATCATGCGACCATTCAATGTCATGAGAAAGAAGTGTTATTTCATAGAACGAGAGAGGAAGAGTTATGTTCTTTGGAGCAAAATTCAAGTCTCTACCTCGTCTTTTATTGGCTTTGCAGGTGGAGAAGATGCTAAGAAAGTAGTCATGACAAGGATTCTTTGTTAATATCATCGGTTCCAAGCATACATAAAAAAATAATTAATGATATTAATATTGTGCGAGACTTTGTAGATGTATTCCTAGAATATCTACCGAGCATTTTACTAGATAGGCAATTGGAATTTACAATTGATCTAGTTCCCATAGCGGCACTAGTATCTAAGGCACTGTACCGAATAGCACCGAAAGAACTTCAAGAATTGAAGTTACAATTGGAAGAGTTGCTAGAAAAAGGTTTCATTCGATAGAGTGTATCTCCTTGGGGTGTTCCAATACTTTTTGTGAAGAAGAAGGATGAGAGTATGAAGATGTGTACTGACTATCGAGAATTGAACCATCTGACTATCAAAAATAGATAACCCCTGCCAAGAATAGAAGATTTATTCCACCAGTTAAGGGGTGCAATAGTGTTTTCGAAGATCGACTTGAGATCGAGGTATCATCAGCTGAAGGTTAAGGCAAGCGATATACCGAAAACTGGTTTCAGGACTCGTTATGGATATTATGAATTCACTGTCATGCCTTTTAGTTTAACCAATGCTCCATCTAAATTTATGGATTTCATGAATCGAGTGTTCGATCAATACTTAGACCAGTTCGTCATAGTATTTATTGACAACATACTTGTGTACTCCAAAGATAAGAAGCAGAATGAATAACAACACCGAGTAGTACTTGAAACTTTGAGGAAGGAGACATTATATGCCAAATTCAAGAAGTGTGAATTTTAGCTCAATTGAGTGGATTTCTTTGGTCACGTGGTTCCCACTCAGGGAATTGAGATAGACCCAATTAAAGTAGACGCAGTAACTAATTGGCCTAGACCGACCAGTGTGGGTGAAGTTCGTAGTTTCTTAGGGTTGGCTGGCTATTATCGGAGACTTATTGAGGGTTTCTCAAAAATAGCTAGTCCGATGATTCAGTTGACTAGAAAGGGTGTGAAGTTTCAGTAGACGGAAAAGTGTGAAAAATGCTTTCAGGAACTCAAGTAGAGACTGGTCTCAGCTCCTGTATTGACAATACCTGAAGGTTCTGATGGGTTTGTAATTTATAGCGACGCCTCCAAGTAGGGTTTGGACTGTGTTTTGATGCAACATGGAAAGGTGATTGCTTATGCCTCGAGATAGTTAAAAGAGTATGAACAGAACTATCAACGCACAACTTGGAGCGCAGCGGTAGTTTACGCCTTAAAAACATGGCATCACTATTGTATGGAGGGAAGTGTGAATTCTATACGGACAACAAGAGTCTCAAATATTTCTTCACACATAAGAAATTGAATATAAGACAGAGGAGATGATTGGAGTAGTGAAAGATTATGACTGTACAATTCTTTACCATCCGGGTAAGGCTAACGTAGTCGTAGATGCCTTAAGTAGGAAGACAGGATTGCAGTTAGCAGTTTTAACAACGGTTCAAGAATACTTGATAAAGGACTTCGAGAAATTGAGATTAGAAGTCACATACCACAAACTCATACTGCAACGCAAATAAGAAAGTTTATGATTCAACCTACTCTCCGAGATCGAATCAAGGAAGCACAGGATAATGATCCATTTCTGCAGAAGATTAAGGCTGAGGTTAGTACAAACCTACATATAGGATTTAAAGTATCTGTAGATAAAGTACTGACATTTAAAGGAAGATTATATGTACTTAATGATGAAAGTATAAGAAATAAAACATTGGAAAAGGCCACTCTACCACGTATGCTGCACATCCAGGTGGTATAAAAATATATTGAAGGACATCAGAACAAGGCAAAACATCAAAGGCCATCAAGACCATTGAAACCGTTGAATATCCCAAAATGGAAATGGGAACACATAGAGATGGACTTTGTGGTAGGCTTTCTGAGATCCGAAAGAGTTCACAATACTATTTAGGTAGTGGTTGATCGTTTGACGAAATCAACTCATTGTCTACCAATCAAAGTAAATTTTAATATGGAACAGCTCGCACTGTTATATATCACAGAGATAGTCAAATTGCATGGAATTCCAATTACCATTGTCTCAGATAGAGATCCGAGGTTTACATCGAAATTTAAGAAAAGTTTACAAGTTACCATGGAGACAAAACTGAAGTTTAGTATTGCATATCATCCACTGATGGATAGACAATCCGAAAGAACCATTCAAACTCTTGAAGATATGTTGAGGGCATGTGTTTTGGATCTCGGTGGTAGTTGGGAGACACATCTGCCGTTAGTAGAGTTTGCTTACAAAAATAGCTTTCAGACTACTATAGGCATGGCCCCATATGAAGCTCTTTGTGGTAGGAAGTGCAGATTCCCTATTCATTGGAACAAGGTCGAAGAGAATAGAATTTTGGGTCCTGAAATCATTGAACGAACAATTGAAGCAGCTGACAAGATTATAGCAAGAATAAAGACAGTACAAGATCGATAGAAAAGTTATGCGGAGGTAGAAGAAAGGATTTGGAATTTGCAGTGGGTGACAAATTTTTTCTGAAGGTAGCACCAATGAATGGCATATTGAGATTTGGTAAGAAGGGAATGTTGAGACCACGGTTCATTGGACCTTTCGAAATTCTTAAAAGGATGGGTAGTGTGGCTTACGGACTTGCCTTACCACCTGAACTCATAGCAGTACATAATGTGTTCCATGTTAGAAATTCTTAAAAGGATGGGTAGTGTGGCTTACGGACTTGCCTTACCACCTGAACTCATAGCAGTACATAATGTGTTCCATGTATCGATGCTTAGAAAATATATTCATGATCCTAAACATGTAGTGAATTATCAGACATTAGAGGTACAAAAAGACTTATCATATGAAGAAATCCCGACGATGGTTTTGGATAGAAAAGTGCACCAATTGAGAAATAAAGAAGTTCCCCTGGTCAATTGAATAGCGAAATCATGGTCACGGCGAGTCAACTTAGGAGAAAGGAAATGAGCTAAAAATAAAGTATCCAGAACTCTTCGATTAGCTAAGGTAAATTTTTGAAGACGAAAACATATTTTAAGAAAGGGAGATTGTAAAACCCTAAAAAAAATGTAGAATATAATCTGATTATTCTACATGCTATATTTTTATTATTTTGAAAAGTTAGGGGACTAAAGTGATATATGTATTAACTTCAAATTTTGGGCTGAATATTTAGATAATGTTAAAGCGATGAAAAGTATATCAATATGGTGCTTGTTGGATAGCTTGTAATTAATCATGTATATTAGACTCGAGAAAAAGTTAATTCGGATAAGTGAAGCCTAAGTTATTGAAGTTTAAAGAAATTGTTATTAATTGGTTTTGATAAATTAAATATTGCGTTTGAAATGGGTAAGACCAACATGAAGAATGAGATAGAGATAATGTGATTATTTTTTTATTTTATTTTTGGATGGGATAATGATGAAGTGAAATATTCTTGATAGTGACCTTTGCATGGTGATACACGGCTCTATGTAATTCTATTTTACCAAAAAATCAATTGTCATTTTTAACTTACATACTATGCATTTACCTCTTTATTCTTATATCAGAATATACATATGCACACAACTACAGTAATAGGCAGAAAATAAAAATTGGAAACGTGCTTTCTCTTTCTTTCAAAATTTGATTGATCAAGCGAGGTAGGATTACGAAATGTAAGTGGTTTGTACCGTTTAATTTATTTCTTCATGTTGATAAATATTATGCTAATGAAAGTTATGATATGATATGATATGATATGATATAATATACATGTTATGGCCATCCGGTACCAAAGATATGATATTTATTGGGCTCTTACCGGTTTCTAAAGATATGATACGACGGTATGATATTTTTGAGGCATGATTTAATATTTTTATTCGGGATTGCACAAAATATTCGTGTTTTACTGATTATTCCAATATACACCCTTTTTACCTACCTCTAACAGATTAGAACGGATCGTTGGATGACGGGCGATGAGGTGCAGTCGTTGTGTTTGGATTCATTGGATTTAATAAATTAAATCCGGTGTAACGTGACTACAAATTTAATTTCCAATATTTGTTTTAGTTTTATTATTATGTGGATTTGTTATTTAGAGTTTGGAACATGTTTTATTTGGTTATGTTTTTTTCCATATGTTTATTTAATATTGATGGAACCAAAAAATTTCATGTTATGATATGTGAAATATTTATTTAATTACGAAATGAATAAAATATGACGTAGAAAAGTCTTTTTTTTTAATATGGAATTATTCTATATAATAGTGAGTAAACTAACATTATATAAATTTTATATTTATTGTATACCATTCTTTTAAGAATAAATGAAAATTTTAGTAACGATTTAAATATTAAAAATTTGGGTTGTTACACCAACTTTTACTTAAATGCATATTAGTGCCCAAACTTCCATCCATTGGCCAATTGATCCTTCTTTCTTTTCAAATTGCTTAAAAACGGGTTTAAAACTAAAATAAGATAAAATTAACCCAAGTTAAATAAAATACAATACTAAAACGACACAAAAAGCTTTAATATGACCCGAATAAGTGTACAAAAGAGCACAAAAATGCACTTTTCAACTAATCACTCATACAATCCTTATTTAATCTTAAAAGCAGTTTTTCATCAATCTCCTTCTTTCATCCTAATTTGATGATATCCACTTTTAAGATCTATTTTACTAAATATACATGATCCATGAAGTTCATGAAGCATATAATCTAACATAGGTATTGGATGACGACATTTTACCGTTATATTGTTGATTGTCCTACAGTCGATGCACATTCTCTAAGTCCCATCCTTTTTAGGTACAAGTAGCACCGGCATGACACGTGAACTCATGCTTTCCCTTACAAACCCTTTTCTCATTAATTCCTCCACTTACCTTTTAAGATCATTTGTTTCCTCGGGATTACTTTTATAAGCTGGGCGATTTGGAATAACAGCCCCAGGTAGAAAATCACCTCGAATGTGTGGTAATCCATTAGGCATGTCTTCAGGGAACAAGTCCCCAAATTCTTGTAACAAAGAAATAGACAAACTAGAGAGTGGTTGGTTAGTCTCTCAAAATTGAGGTATGATTCCTTGTAGACCAGCAATATGAAAGGCTGATTTTCCACTAAAGCCCTATTTATTCCATTTTTTTTTTGCAAGGAAACTCACTTTCGACTTTTCTTCTCTCTTTGAAAACTCTCGTTCTTTTCTCTCTTTTGGCTCCACTATTTTCTCTTTATTTTTAGCCACCTCAATATTTTTTCTCTTCTTGGAAGTATTAGTGTCACTCTCCTTTTGCCTCTCTTCGTTTTTCTTCTCTTCCTCACCTCTCAATTTCAATTGATCCTCATATACCTATTTTGGTGTTAATGGAACAAGAGTAACAGGTTTCCCATCTTTGACAAACTTGTACCTATTTTTGTACTCGTGATGTATGACTTTCCTATCATGGTCTCCCCAACAAGATATGACGAGTGTGCATAGGAACCACGTCACACATTACCTTATCACTATATTTCCCAATTGTGAAGCTCACTAAGACTTGCTTATTAACCCTAATCTCTCCACATTCATTCAACCATTGCAACCTATAGGGTCAAGGATGTTTTAGTATAGTCAAACACAATTTTTCTACAAGGGTAGTAATAGCAACATTGGTAAAACTCTCCTATCAATAATCATACTATAGACCTTGTTGTTGACATGGCACATAGGATGAAAAATGTTTTCCCTTTATTGCTCCATGTCATTCACCTTGATTTGTGTACTGAGAGCATGCCTCGTAACAAGTGTTTCATCTACCACTAGGTACTCTTCCCCATCACCATCAGTAGCATCCTCTAATTCGGGCATCTCATTACTATCACTATCACTTACCACTTCTCCCATTATCACGTAAGATTATTGCCCTTTTGTTTGGGCATTGAGAAGCAATGTGCCCCAAACCCAAACATCTAAAACACTTGATATCCCTATTCCAGGAAGGTTGGAAATCCACATTGGGTCTTAATTTACTAGCCACTTCATCTTTTCCCTTTGGTCGTTCGGTCTTAACCTTTGAAACAGCCCCTTCACTTCTATTTCCAAAAAGGATTAATAGGCCTCTCATGATTCCTTCTCCTACTTATTGCTAATTGATCCCACCATATGATTGCATAGTCGGTGAACTCTATCACAGCTACTTTCACATTTTTCTCCTCCGAATTGTTATGGCAATCAAAGATCAACTCCAACTTCTCCCACTCTAAATACACCTCCGGATCTTTTCTGCCTTGGAATGAAGGAATTTTTATCTTAATGCTACCTAAATTCCGATCAACCTGATCTCAACCAAAGTTTCTAGGATCTCATCTACACTGCCTTCATGCATATCTCCTCTATTCCCCATCCTACCCATTTTGGTCTCCGATATTTGATCATCCTCATTAGCACTATCCCATTCATTCCCATCATCTGATTTAATCCTAGGATCATTCCTAACTTGCCTCCTAACATTAAGAGCTCCTCTAGGTTGCCTCCCTTGTAAGTTAGCTATCATCGTATCCTACCGATCCATTTTGTCTCTAATTTATCCAAATACCACATTCATCGCTCGAATTGTTGTTGTATAGCCCTCATCATGAAGGCTTGATTGTCTCCATCTCCCTCTCTTGATATTGATTCTTATTTATCAGACATATTAATAACTAGAATTTTGTATGTCTCACGTGTTTTCACTTGTGTTTTACTCAAAAATTGGCTTTTTCCATTTAATAATCCCACCACTCTTGCCTTTTTTTCTCTTAATGTTTTCTTTCAAGTTCTCTAAGGAACTAATCGATTTCAATAAAAAATTTCCACCCTTGTGAGGTTCAAACCCGAAGTACAAGGAATTTAAGAAGGATATTGACTTAATGAAAGGACTCTAGAAAGGAAGGAATGGAAGAATTGAATGAAAACACAACCAAGAATTTCAAGAAAAAGTTTCTTAAAACCGATTTATACCTTTTCCACAACAAAATTGATACCAATGGATGATTCAGGAATTGAATTGATTTCTTGAAAGAAATTGCGTTTCAAGAATTTTCAAGAGAGTGTTTCTTGAAATCGATTTATTCCTTTTCCACAACAAAATTGATACCGTATCAATGGATGATTTAGGAATTGAATTGTTTTCTTGAAAGAAATTGCATTTCAAGAATTTTCAAGAAAAATGTTTCTTGAAATCAATTTATACCTTTTCCACAACAAAACTGATATCAATCGATGATTTAGGTATGGAATTGATTTCTTGAAAGAAATTGTGCTTCAAATATTTTCAAGAAAGTGTTTCTTGGAATTGAATAAGCCTCTTTTTGGCTTGTATTATTCTTTTTCTTTTTGTTGGAATTTTTTCTCTTTTGAATTTTCGTTTTTTAGACTAAATACAAGGAAAACCAACAAAGGCAAGAAAGATTGAAACAAAATTGTATTGGTGCACTAAATTTAATGCACAAAACAATTCTTGAATGTTCTTGGTATTTGTGTTGATGTAAAAGACTCAAGAAGATGATGAAGAGTCAAGAAAATGATGGAGACTCGATGAAGAAGATGAATAAAATGGAAAGATAAATATATAATCTTGATTTTAGAGTCAAAGCTCTGATACTAATTGATGTGAACCCACGTAACAATAGTAGCTCAGAAACCCACAAAAGATTGAATCACAACCTTAAGAAAGCTAAAATCCTGATTTGAAGCTTGACCCAATAATTTATTGAATCAAGGAACCAAAGTTATGGAAGAACTTGACCCTTTAATTACCAAAATTATGAACCTCACTATGAAATTGTTGAACACAAAGATGAAATCCTTGATAAGTTCTAAATTAAGTTCAATGAAAAATAAGAAGAAAGCAAATTTGGCTTTCTTAATTCTCTCAATAATGTGTTGTTTTAAAATGAAAAGGATGAGCCCCATATATGGGGAACTCATAAAAACGCTAATTAAAATGTAAAATATCAAACAAATAGAGTTTTAAACGAAAAAAGGAAAAATCAAACCGCCTTCAGATTTTTGTATTACGCGAGCGTACAATGTATTCTTTTGCGCGCGCATCGTTTATTTAATTTGGCTACTGGTTGAAATTTTGCACCTGTGTGCGCGACCTATTTGTCTTGCGCTCACGTGCCACTTTCCGACTACACTCCAGTCTTCACTTCTTCTAGCTTAGCTTGAATTAAGTGCACTAATCTTGGTTCTTCTTCTATGCCCAACATGAAACTTCATGTTTTGCTCATTGCAATTGAAGACACGGCCCATGTAGCTTGAACAGGTAGTCACATGGCTTCCTTGATCTTCTTTGCTCGAAATCTCGTCATTGGTCCTTCCATAATCAACAGATCCTTGCTAGCCTTCGTCCTATGGTTCTCATCAGAGAATTTAGATTTCCATTCACACCATGAAACAAATTTAAAAAAATTCAAATATCCTTTAAGCTCTAGTTTTGTTTTAGAAAAGCCTTTAATGTTAGAAGCAAATGTAGCAAAATTGATGATTTGAGATCCGAGAACATAAAAGATAGAAATAAATGAAATAAAGTGTCATGCATGTTCTTAGTTAATTTAGTGGTATAACAATAATTATATCTACATAAATAATAGGCAACTATGACTCATCTGATCACATCATACTATTTGCGATGATGAATTGTTGCCAAAAACATTGTTTGTATAAAATACAGGTCTCATTATTCATTTTTCATCATGCGATTTAATCAAAATATAGTTAAAGGAAAGAAAGCTTTACATCTATATGATGACAAATGAAACTCGTTAGTTATTGCCTGGCTTCTAGGATTCAACTTAATCTAATAATTTTGATTTGCCTGGTGACTCGGTTAACCTTTTGGAGTTTAGATTACTTTTCGCATATATTTTGCCACATCTTGGTAAATTTGGGATATTTTGATATGTTTTCACTTTTTGGTGCATTTTACATGGATTTGTACATTTTGAAGAGTTTTGGTACATTTTAAGCACTTTGATGTATTTTGGCGCATTTTATAAAATTCTCACATTTTGGTATATTTGTCTCGTCATGGATTGTTTCACACATTTTGGTATTTTTGGCTTTTTTGTCCATTTTTCTACGCTTTAGTACATTATACACTTTGGTACATATTTGCATGTTTTGGGACATTTCGTGTAGTTTTTCATATTCTTACATTTCATGTAATTTGGTACATTTTGCACATGTTGGGTTTTGGTACATTTCGTGCACTTTGGTATATATTATATACATGGTAGAAGGAGGGCGGTACTTCCGAGATTTTATTAATATGTTCTCATTTGTGGCGAATGAATACTGTTCCCTTACAAAAAGAACAAGTTAAAGC
>CAIGRT010004908.1:0-14239 GCA_903798405.1 Fraxinus platypoda
ACAGAACACACGACATGACGAAAACAGAACCCCAACAACAGCAGATCCGCCACCAGCAACAACCAACCACCAACAATAGCTCCGCCACCAGCAACAGCCAACATAAACAGCCAACCACCACACCCACGGCGTCTAAGCAAACAACTTGATGGACAACCACGAGCATTAAAGATGATCAATTTGATGGAGCAGTGGTTGTCCGCCAAATAGAGAACTAAGTGACTGAAAACCATGAATTCTAGCCACAATATGTTGTCACTAAATTGATTGAGAAGAATTTTTGGAGAATATTTGACGTGACCCCTTTGAATTTTGTTACTTTTTGAGTGCTCTGTCGCTTTTTTATTTTTTGTCACTTTTTTTGAATCCGTGCAACTTTTTTAGTTTGTTACTATTTTGAATTTATCACTTTTTTTAAATATTGTCAATTTTTTTAATGTTTGTCACTTTTTTTAGCGTCACTTTTTTCAATCACCTTCTTGAAATTTCTAGCACTTTTTTTTAGCGAAAAACATCACTTTAATAAAAAAAAAAAAAGTGACACTAAACTTTTAAAAGTGATGTTGTGTCACTTTTTAATTAAAAAAAGTTAATTAAAAAAGTGACTTAATTTTGCACAATTTTTTACTTTCAAAATTTTTTTCATATGATTGTTCAAAAGACCACTAATATTAAAGGTATCTTTGTAAGTTGCCCAAAAATTTATCCTATTAAGACCCAAAACCTAGTTCATATCTTAGCCTAACAAAAGAAGAGAAACGCAAAAACTAGAATAAACCCTAACCCAAATTGCGGTCCACACACCAACCCAAATGAGTTCAGTACCAAACTCACTAATCATCGCCGTCTGCAGCCAGCCACCACCACGATTGCCACCACAAATACTAGCCACCACATTTACATTTCTACCCTCTTTCGCCAGCTATCGTGCATCTAATCATAGATTTAGTGTTTGGCAAGGTGAAGAGTGCCACAAACCAAATATTCAATTAAAAGATGTCTAAAAAATGCTTATAAACCTAATGGAATCTCGCAAACAATTTGACTCCTTTTGAAATTATCAAAAAACTAGCAAAGACGATTGATCTTCTGTAAATCCCAATCCTTAGTTCATTTAGGATTCAGCCACACTACAATTCTATGAGATCTTTAGAGAGTAGAGAGTATAATGCTCATACTTGTGCTCAGGTCTATGCTGGGCCTCACCAGGACGAAAAATAATTATCTAACTCGAAAGGAATACTTCCAAGGTCCACCTTATAAAGAGCGATGACTCCCAACATACCAACGGTTTAAAACTCCCAACTCATGGGGATTTTGAACAAATTATCAGTGAGTTTTACCTCAATCCAATTCTTGTTTATCCATCAAATGAACAATCAATTTTTTATTGTTTTAGGATGCCCAAGAAACCTTTGCTCCTTGTTTTCTTGACCATATCAGCATATTATGTTTCTGGTTTTACATATTTCGGAGTCAGACTACTTTACAATTGATAGTTTGTATTGCCTCATTTATCTCCTTGCATGTTAAACAAAGCACTGTCCCGTGGAGGTAGAAGGCCCAAGAGTCGCGAACTTTTTTTTCCAAAGAAAAAGAGATGGTAATAGAATAAGTTGCAAGAATACAATTCTATTGCCCTCAACACTCTATATCTGGTCATTTCCACTAATTAGCATGCTCAATCATTTCTTGCTTCGAGATTCATGAGAATAATGGTAGCTAATCTCAAGGTAATGGAAAAGCTAATAAAAAATTACGAAATTTAAATTTACATAAAATTCAGTTTACAAAAGAGCCCAAATGAGGGGCGTCTAGAATGTAAAGCTGATGGAATTCTTTGCATGAATGATTATAGGATTATCCGTTTTCTAATTTTGCCTACAGCATCACAAAGTAATTTGTTGAGCATGCGCTTCTTAATTTTTAAGAAACATTGCTCTCTTTTTCTCCTCTTTATTGCTGTTGAAAAATAGTTGAGTCATACTCTGTTCCACAACATGAGCTCTTTGCGAAAGACAAACCTCATTTTCAATTTTTGCCCAGCTATGTTCTAAGAACCTTCTAATGAACACTTTTCTAGAGTACTTACTCAAAAATCCATGATAAAACGATAGATCATATTGTTTTAAGGGCTGATTCTAGTCAAACTGCTTACTTCAAAAACAGTATCCAATGTCTTACAACTAACTTTACAAGGTCATCTTTTTTAAAAGACCGAGACACGTCTAGGTGATTCTATTTTGTTAGTTGACACTATAATAGTATAACAATATGGTTGAAATTATGGCACCCTCCGAATTTTTTACTCCTGAATCTATTACATTAGATAGATATTAATTTATTACAAGAACTAGGTCTCGAGTGAAATTCTATTTAAATTTACATAAACAAGTTAGATGATTTTTGACAATATTACTCTTAAAACAAGTAAATTGTGCTCTATAACTTTTCTATAACGAATTCGTGTAGACGTCTTCATCCTTGAGCTGACATATTATGTCCTAATAATGGGGACGTGATATGTACTTCAGTTAAGCTACCCAATGACGAAGAATCGAGATATCTATCAAACTTTATTGAATTTCATCATATATGTAATAGTTTACGCTTTACTTTTTTTGTACAACAATCTCATTTCTTCAGTCCTAGATTAGTTTTATGATTCCTAGAATATTTTTTGTAGGGTTTGGTGTTGTGGCAAAATGCGAGAATAAGTTGAACAAAAAGGTTTATGCAACAAAAAAATTTCCTTGATGGGTGCCAATATGACTTTTGAGAAAATTTCAAGGTACAATATACAATTTCCAATTACATTTTTTTCTACTTGTTATAAAACCGCATGTATAAACTATATTATATGTTTAGTTAAAAGAGTAAACATTTCATATTAGAATCATGAAATATATGTTAGAGCACGTTTGTGAACAATTACATGTTTAATAAACTCAATACAAAAAGACTAGCTTGTAATTCGATAATTTATTACTCGAAAATATTATTAACAAATAAAAATTAACATCTTGCTGTAAATAAGCATAACTTTTTTGAAAGAAATATGAATTCTCATGAACTTCAAAAACTTCGGTAAAAAGTGAGACATTCCACGTTAACATCAGATGTAAATAGTAGTTATTTCATGATACATAACATCAAACTTGGATATTATAAAAAAAATTAAAGTAAAAAATCAAACTTAGATATGCAAATCATAATTGTTAAATAAGACCGCGAACACTGCCGACAAACCACCACCATAACATTCTCTTTAAATTATCTTTCCCTATCATTCATATAATTTCTATTTGACTCGTTCTCACGCAAAGGCAAAGACAAGTACAAGAAACAAATACTGTAAATTGTTCCTTTCTCTCTACTCACATATAAGAGATGATTAACTTCAAGCAAAACTAGATAGTCCTAAGAGTTCTAACCGTTCTCTTGTTAGCTTTACAGTCGAGAAAGTTAACTTTACAAATTCTCCTCATTTAACTTTCTCGACTACATGTTAAGCCTTCAGGATAAAATTTTGATATATATCCAATCAAATTGCAGCCAAGTCATCAACTATTCTAGTGTGTTCCATAGTTAGTTAGCAAAAAGGTAATAGGAAGCTAGTAGATTGTCTATAAATGTAATAAGGGAAAGCTGGGATATGGATTCAGGCAGTGAGATGTTGAGAAAATAGTGGATTCAATACAGTGCTTTATAATAAACATCTTCCAATAGTTCTACCATCTAATACTCTTCTCTCTGCCAGTCATATAACACAAATTACATTCTGTCCATCACTAAGTCTGATTCTCAGCTCTACAGCCAGCCATCACTGGAGTACAACAACATCAGTAGAGAGGATCCTAACAAATTCTTTCATTCAAACATAAACAAGTCAATATGTAATGGCATCAGAACGCAAAGGGATTTTCATTGTGCACCCAAGAAGTCTGTATACAAGTCCCTGAATAGTACTAAATGAAAGAAACGGAAATTTAAATCAAATTGTTTCACTCTGTTCTATGCTACCAAATAGAGTGCGAGTTTGCAGAATGAGAGGACGCACCCATTTGAAAACAATTGAGAAAAAAAATACTCCAATGCATGAACACCCCCGAACAGTTTTCAAATCAAATTCAGCATTTTTCCTCCCTGCCATTTTTTGTTTCCATAGAAAATAGAACAGAGATCCAACACCCTTCATGTGAGCTAGAAAACCTAGTGCAATCATGGCTATTTATCTTGTTCATCTAATAAAATATAGACATGAAAGCAGTGTGCAAACGAGGAAAAGAGAAGTTCAATCATTGTTTAATGTTCACTTTGAAATAAAATCTGCAATTGATATAATAATATTTAAATTCTCTGGTTAGCTGGACAAAGAAGTATACACTTTTGAATAAAACATATGGCTTCATTTTTGTGAATCTTGAATCTCATCATAGACCTTTGCCCACCTTTTTGTCTTATATTATTAAATGCACTGCAATATCACTATGCCAATTAATATTAGAGAATGAGAGTTCAATGCACTTGTAGTTGTATGAGATGAAAGTTTAATGAATTGTATAAGAATAACCATCATGTTATACACAATTTTTCTGCGTGTAGCCAAACTAATGAAACTAAAGTAATCAATATCTCGGAGACCGCCATCCACAACAATAACCAAGTAGATTGACCACCATTCACACATTTTTTCCCCCCACAAGTGCATTTCCTTCAAACCCCCCAAATTACCTCATATTATGCTAATTTCAAATGCTAATCGGCCTATACATCAAGTTATGTAACAATAATTTATCTGTATGATTCAGTTTATTTATAAATATGCGAACATAAATAGCTTCATGCAAATGTATGCAAGTTGTCAACGCTATTTATGTTAGTTACTGCTTGGTGAATCTAATTATCACTTCATTTTGGAATCTTACTAAATTTGACTGACTAGAGTCGTTCTTAGTTATGGCTCATTTAGCCCTTGATTGCGTAAATAGTTACTAACCTTTATACATTTTATCGAAATATAGCTTTCATATTGTTAGATGTAGGGAAAGTTTTTGAGTGCTTTAGCAACCAAGAAATATTAGCTATATATCCCGTTCTTAAAATTACTATCTTTTAATCTTACTTTGAGAAATGAACAAAAATTATTAGCTAAGTAAAACCATAAGGCATAAATTTTGAATCATAACTCAAGTGAAAAATAAATAAATTGAGAAGAAGTTGTAAATATCAAACCTCAAAAGAGCAAGGAGCTGCCACATCAGTGGCACGATTAATCAAAAAAATTCAAAATCGATGTAATTTACATTTCAAAAGAACTATTTTTGACTAATCCTAGACTAAAAAAGGAAAGAAAAGTATGAATGTGAGTCACTAAAGATGGGATTCAAAAAATAGTTATGGAATGCGATTTTTACAATATTAGTATTGTAAATTGAGTAATTTCACTTAACTGCTAATATCTTGTTCATACTAAGCTTTTTTAACAATATTAATTTCTTGATGGCCATTTTTCAGTTAGATGAAAACAATTTCATCTACGAGTCATCCGAACATTATGCGTTATTACCAAACTTGTGCTTGAATTATACATATGTAAATGTTGCAACTTGAAAAATATTTTATGCATTTTAATAGTTTTCATTCTCAGGTTGAGCCCTGTATGTATTGACGACTCATTGGAGATAGAATCACCTTGCCTCTAGTGATGGAATAGTGTCCCGAGTATATATTTAAAATTATTTGCTTATGATGTAGATGTAAACTTTGATTTTTATCCCAATAATAGTAGTCAATTAACAATTTAATTGTGTTTTTCATGTAGGAGTATGGAATCGTTTCTCGACAAATTCCACAGCAGCCTGGATAAGGCATTGATGATTTTCCGACAAATTGTACAAGCATTGACCCACATTCATGAGAAAAATATTATTCATCTATGTCGATCAAATATATTTTTGGATGAAGATGGGAACGTGAAAGTATGAGATTTCAAATTAGGTAAATTGAAACTTAAATGAGTTTCATGCAATGCATTAGCTTAATTTTTAGTTTTTTGGAGATTACATTCTATTATTTTGGAGCAACAAAAGAGTTGACAACAATGGTCACGCTATAATGTCTATTAGTGATAGAACAAACAGAGCTCCAGAGTATGCTATTGGCGAGGTTGATGCCAAAGTGGACATTTACAACCTTGGCTTGATACTTGCGGAGTTATTATACCCATTTGTAACAGGATTAGAAAGGATTAAAGTTTTGAGGATGTGCAAAGAGGAGTGTTTCTAATAGATTGGAAAGTCCAGCATGTTGCAGCTATCAAAAGGTTGATCACAAAGAGCTCATTGTCTCGACCAACCGTTGTTGAAATATTGGAGGATGAAAATTTTGTTGGCAGAAAATTTTCATAAAGAACTCTTGCCTGAAGCATTTTGTTATCAAATTAATGCATTAACTCCCTAAAGATTGGCAAGTGTTTTTTATGGAAAATCTTCAACCAACAAAATTTTAATCCTCCAATATTTCATTAGCAGTGGGCCAGCCAAATGGCTCTCTGAAGTTAACCTGCCAATAACTGCTACATGCATGTCTTCCCAACCATCCGGATATACTCCAATTCAAGTCCCCAAAAACTTTAGTACTTTCGAATCCTGATTCAAACGAGCATAATAATTTCGCAAGTATCACGTCAAGACTGTAAATGTCCACTTTAGCATCAAACTCTCCATAAGCATACTCTAGAGCTCTGTTTGTTCCATCACTAGTTGACACTAAAGCATGACCATCGTCATCCAACTCTTTTGCTGCACCAAAATAATAAAATGTAATCTTCAATAAACTAAAATTAAAATAAACAATTACACCACATAAAACTCATTTAAGCTAAAATTTATCTAATCCAAAATCTCATACTTTCATATTCTCATCTTTATCCAAAAACATATTTGATCGAGATGGATCTCGATGAATAATGTTATTTTCATGAATGTGAGTCAATACTTGCACAATCTGTCGAAAAATCATCAATATCTACTCCCTTTACTGATATCATCTAGAAACGAGCTCAAACACTTACATAAAAAAAACATCAATTTAAATTGTTAATTGATCACTATTATTGTCACAAAAATCAAAGTTGACATGTATATCATAAGCAAAAAATTTTAAATACATACTCTGGACAATATTCCATCACTATATAGAGCTAAGGTGATTCTATCTCGTCTATCTCACACAAGTCGTTAGTGCATCCAGACATAAGGGGGCTCGATCCAAGACTAAAAAGAATGAAAACTATTAGAAATTAAAATGCATAAAATATTTTTCAAGCTAAAACATTGACATATTATGTATACATTCAAGTACAAACCTGGAAATAACGCATAATGTTCGGATGACTCATTAATGAAATTGCTTTCACCTCTCTAATGAATGACCATAAAAAGACTAGAATTGTTGGAAAAGCTTGAGATCCAAGTAGATAGTATGAACATAATATTAGCAACTGCGTGAAACTATTCCATTAGGACCATTACCATAGTTTTTAACAAGAACATCATAAAGGTAATTTGTAATGGTGTTTTATTTTCGTCACGTATGTTGTATTCTTTACTATGGTTCTGTGTTGATGTCCAAAATTTGTTACAAGAACATTTCAATTTCTTTAAGACCCTCCCCCATCAAACTCCTTATCCAGCAAAACCTATCCTCTCACTCTACTGCTCCTTTCATGATTGAAATCCCTCGTTTCCTATTCACACTATAAATTCCAACCATCTTTTCTTTCTAAAATCCCCAATTTCAAATGAAGCTCTCCTCCTTTTCTCCAAATGCATGGAAAGTAGGTGTATATTAACGATATCTTTCCTTTGCTTGAATTAATTACCTACTTTTTATAATTGGTTGAAAGCAATGGATTTTCTATGTGTTTTATTGTTTATTGCGTTAAATGGTTATCTAGGTTATTTTGTTTAGAATTATAGATATTTTATGTGTATCATAGTCTATTGCATTCAATTGTCATCTCGGCTATTAATTCATGGTCATTGGTTATAGTATGTTGAGAATCATAAAACATAGCAACAATGAGCCACTAGTTTTTAAATCATGTATTCAGTAACTCGCATTCATATTTTTTTTCCTTTTTTTAGTCTGAGATTAGTCGATAATAGTTCTTTGAATTGAAAATTACTTCGAGTTGAATTCATTTTTCAATTATTAGCGTCATTGATATGGTTACTCATTGCTCACTCTTTTGAGATATGATATTTTCAACTACTAATTTTATTTATTTTTACTTTAAATCACGATTCAAAATTTCTGCCTTATAGTTTTACTTAGCTAATGATTTGTGTTTACATTTCAAAGTAAGATATCAAAGTGGTAATTTTAAGAAAACTTTATATATAACTCATAGTTCTTGGTTGTAAAAGCATTCAAGAACTTGCCATGCAACTAACAATATAAAAAAAAAATCTTTTGATAAAATACAAAAAGTTTAGTAACTGATTACGCAACCAACAACTAAATGAGCCTTAACTAAGAATGACTCCAAGGCAAGGCAAAAATAAAATCCCCCGTTATATTAAATAAGATCTCAAATGAAGTGACAATCAAATTCACCAAGCAGTAACTAACATCTATGGCATTGACAACTTGCAGACAATGGTACAAAGTTATTTATGTTCGCATACTCAAAAATAAATTTAAACACAGATAAATTGTTGTAACATAACTTGATGTGTATGGCAATTAACATGTGAAATTAATATAATGTGATGTATTTTAGGGGTTGAAGGAAATGCACTCACGGGAAAAATGCATGGATTGTGGTCAAGTTACTCGGTTATTGTTGTGGATTGATTCCTTAGGTTTCACTAGTTTGGATACTAAGCAAGAAAATAGTGTCTAATATGAAGGTTATTCCTATACAACTTTTGAACTTCCATATGATACAAATGCATTGAACTCTCATTCCCTGTATTAATTGGTATGCTGATAGTGCTCCATGCATTTGTTAGAATAGGACGAAAAGGTGGCAAAGATCTACAGTGAGGCCCTACAGTTTGTGCACGACTCACACAAATTAGAGCTATAGATTTTGTTCAAAAACGTAAACTTCTTGATCCAGTTAACATAGAATTCAAATATTCCTATATCAAGTGAATATTTTATTCCGAGTAAACGGTAACAACAATTAAGCTTTTCATTTCCTTGTTGATTGCACACTATTTTCCTATCTATATGTTATTAGATGAACAATGATCAATAGCTGTTAACAAGAAGAATTCATGCTCCTTAATTGCACTTAGTTCGCTAAGTTTTTTAGCTACATAAGAAGGGTGTTGAACCACTGTTCTAAATTTTATGGAAACAAAAAATAGCAGGGAGAAAAAAGGTTGAATTTGATTTGGAACCTGTTGTGAGGCTTCATGGTACAAATCAGTTTTAAAATGATATTGGAGTAGTGTCTTTCTCAATTGTTTACAAGTGTGTGTGCCCTACCATTTTGGCAAGCTTGTACTCTATTTGGTAGCATGGAACAGAGTATCACTTTTACTAAAGTTTTACTTAAGTTTTTGAAGTTCATGAAATTCAATATTCTTTTAAAAAGGTTATGCTTATTTCTTCTAATTCAAAAAAAGTCATGCTTATTTACAATAAGATGCTAATTTTACTTGTGAATGATATTTTCAGTCATAAATTATCGAATTACGCGCCAGTCTTTTTCTATTGAGTTCACTAAGCATGCATTTGTACACAAACTTACTCTAGCATTTATATCATGATTCCAATGTGACAATGCTCTCTCTCCTAACACATAATAGTTTATACATGCGATTACATAACAAGTAGAAAAAATGTAATTAAAAATTTTATATTATACCTCAAGATTTTCTGAAAAGACATTGGCAGTCTTCAAAGATATTTTTTTACCATAAACTTTTTTGTCTAACTTATTTTCGCATTCTGTAACAACATCAAAGCCACTAGACTTTGCAAAAAGTTTACTGAAGAATCACAAAATTAATTTAGGACTGTGAAGAAACAAGAGATTGTTGCACAAAAAAAGCAAAATGTAAACTATTATCTATATGACGAAACTCAGTAAAGTTTGTCTGATATCTCGACTCTTCTCCATTGTGTAGCTTAAGTGAAGTCCATATCATGTCCCCATTAATAGGACATAATATGTCGGAGCTCAAGGATAAAGACTACACACATTCATTATAAAAAGTTCCGGTATTTTATAGAGCGCAAGTTACATGTTTAAGAGTTACATTGTCAAAAATCATTTAACTTGTATATGTAAACTCAAAGTGAATCCCACTTAAGACCTAGTTCTCGTAATAGATTATTATATATCCATTGCAATAAATTCTAGAATAAAAAATTCTAGCACAGGAGAAATTCAGAGGGAGCTAGAAGTTCAATCATAATGATATACCATTATAATATAATGTCAACTAACAGAACAAAATCACCAAGACAGGTTTGAGTCTTTTAAAAAGAACTCCTTGTAAAGCTAATTGTACAACATTGGAGGTTGTTTAAGAGGTAAGCAGTTTGACCAGATTGATAGCAAAAATCTGCCCTTAAAACAATAAGGATTTTCTATCGTTTTATTATGGATTCTTAAGTAAGTTCTCTAGGAAAGTGATTGGCAATAAATCCGTAGAAGGTTTTGGAACATCGCCGATAAAAATCGAAAATAAGGCTGGTCTTTTGCAAGCAACTTCTGTTGTGGAACAAAGTATGACTCAACTATTTTCCAACAGAAATAAAGAGGAGAAAAAGAAAGGGCAATGTTACTTAAAACCTAATGAGTTCACAGTCAACAAATTACTCCATGACGTTATAGGCAAAATTAGAAAATGGACAATCTTGTAATCATTCGTGCATAGAATTCCACCAGCTCCACACATTCTGGACACCCCTCATTTGTGCTCTTTTGTAACCTGAATTTTATGTAAATTTAAACTTCATAATTTTTTTATTAACTTTTTCCTTGCGTTGAGATTAGCTACCACTATTCTCAGGAATCTCCAAGCAAGAAAGGATAGTGCATGCTAACTAGTGGGAAGGACAAGAGATCGAGAGTGTTGGAGGGAAATAAAATTGTATTCTGCAGTTTATTCTAATATCATTGCTTTTTCTTTGGGAAAAGAAGTTCGCGACCCGTGGGCCTTCTACCACCACGGGGCAATGCTTTGTTCAACATGCAAAGAGATAAATAAGGCAATACAAACTATCAATTGTGAAGTAGTGTGACTTTGAGATACGTAAAACCAGCAAAATAATATGCTGATATGGTTGTGCCAATCACTAATAGCTCACAAATGCATTATAAATTCGCTCACTTGAAATAATATTGGAAGGTTCAAAGAAAACTAGCAGCAGATGTTTCGTAGGCATCCTAAAACAATAAAAAAATGATTGTTCAATTGATGGAGAAACAAGAATTGGATTGAGCTAAAACTCGCAAATAATTGGTTCAAAATCCACGAGTAGGAGTTTTAAACCACTAGTATGTTGAGCGTTATGTTTGGAGTCATCACTCTTTGAAAGGTGGACATTGAAAGTATTCCTTTCAAGCTAGATGACTATTTTTTGAGGTTGAGCAAGTGAGGACCAGCATAGACCGGAGTACAAGTATGGGTATCGTCCTCTCTAAAGATATCACATAATTGCAGTGTAGCCGAATCTGAAATGAACTAATGATTGAGATCTACAGAAGACCAAAGAACTTTGCTAGTTTTCTGATAATTTCAAAAGGAGTCAAACTGTTGGCGAAATTCCATTAGGTTTACGAGCGCATCTGTTAGAACACTTTTAATTGAATCTAGAGGCTTGTGGCACTCTTCACCTTGCCAAACACCAAATCTATGATTAGATGCACGATAGCTGGAGGAAAGAGGATAGAAAGCTTCGACTAGATATACTGGTATAACTGACTAAGGCATTCAGAGGTGGTCCAACCTAAGTGCAATGGTGAGGGGATTGGGATCCACTGGTAAGCCTAGTGAATGGACAGGGATGTGACTGTCTAAAATAGGTGAGTGGCTGGAATGCACATCTCCCCCGATAAAAATGAAGATATTTTTCAAGTTCTAAGGTCTAACGATATGCTTCCACTAAAGAGTCGTAAGTGTAGCGAAACTTCAAACTTAATACCAGGCTTCCATCGATGAATCTAATGACCATGAAATAAGGGTCTTCATGAATATAACTAAACACCAACGCCTCAAAATGAGTCATGTATTGAACTATAGTGGAAGAACCTTATAATTGGTAGAGGAAGTGATCTAACAAATGGGTCTTAATTTTGTTTTGTCTCCTTCAATGATAGGGCCTCAATGGGCACACTGGGGGTCGTGCATGCCATACCAATCAAAGTACTTTACCCGCACATGAAGGCAATTGAGAAACACCTCGGCTTCAAAGACACCATAAAAGGTTGGTAACTAGTTTGAATTTCCTAGTGACACGAGAATCGTCCTCAATGTTGTGCCTAGTGTGTGTAGATGGGTGGGAAAGATGTAAGAGAGGCCACCTTCTATCATGGTATCGATCACCAAAGAGGTCATCGACCTCAACGTTGTCTCCATAGGCTCCTCGATTGGTAAGCAAGTGGATGCAGGTAAGAGACAAGCTCGGGAGTTTTTAAGACCTCTATGTAGTGAGTACCTAATATTTTAGCCTAGGATAGACCTCTATGTGGTGTGTGCCTAAGATAGACTCATCACTCGTTCTTGCAATACTTAACTGGGTACATAAAAGATAGTGACAATGGTTTAAACTTCAGCTAAATTAGATTTCAACATTTTTTCTTGGGAGAAGATATTTATTGAACATAATTTCTAGGGGGTGTGGTGCTACTGTTCAAGTTTTAGTGTGGTGCTACTGTTCAAGTTTTAATCAAAATTAACAAATGCAATAAACAGCTGTGTATTTTTTTAATCGAAATTGTTCTGAGTAGTAAATAAGGAGAAGCTCAAATTTGTTTGTTTTTTCAAAGAGTAATGCTATTTAGCCCTACCAAGGTTACAACCACAATCTAAGTAGAGTTAACCTAAATAATGGGTGAAATTAAATAATTCATCTAGCGCCTGATAGACTGGAGTACCACTCCATTCGGGCTATATAGCATTATTATGACCTATAACAATAAAGCGAAAATTTAGATTTTGTCTGTTAAACATCATATTACCGTCGATGTTTAGAGGCGTTTGGCGGCAGTGCGGTAATTGGTGTTGTTTGCGGTGGTAATTTCCCGGCTTTGGTGGCAATGAATCCACACGGTGGCGGCGGTGGGAGCGTGATGTCTCTATGGTTTTTCCGGCGGTTTCTGGTGGAGGTGAATGTGGTGCCGTTCGCGGTTGTGGTGTTTTCTAGGATTTTTCCAAGTACACCGGAGGAGGTAGATGTAAGAGGTGTGTTTCGCGGCGTTTGGAGGTTTTTGCGGTGGTGATGATGGTGGCTGGCTGCAGAATGCGGCGATCGGCGATCTAGAGTTAAGTACTAAACTGATTTGAGCTGGTGCGTATGCCGAAATTTGTGTTAGGGTTTTTTCTGGTGTGTGCATTTCTGTTCTTTTGTTTGGCTAATAAGATAGATATGGAGTATGTTTTGGGTCGAAGGATGAAATTTTTCATTTTTTGGGCTTTTGTTTAATGGGCTTCTGCGTGGACAGAATTTTATAGAGATTTTTTAAATTTAAAGAAATAAGAACAATAAAAAAGGAAAATCGAAACGAGTGGATGGACTACATTAAGGGACTACTTGGGGAGTTTCTAGGTAACGGTTATGATCGTTTTTAAAGTATCGGTTTTTAGCGTTTATTAGCGAATTGATTTTTAGTGATTTTAGTAGCGATTTATAAAACAGTCCAATCTATTCTTGTGAGTTTGTTATCCATCGATTTTGAAAGTTTTTTAAATGAAAAAAATTATATATATATACTTTAGTGAAATTTTTAGTTTATGGTTTCTTGTATGAGTGTTTTTACTCATAAGTGATATTATGTAACAATTTTAAGTTATTATTTTTTACTTATAAGTGAAGTTTATAATTATAAGTTAGTTTTGTATTTTTCAAATAATTTTTAAGCGAATGTTTTCTAATTAGTAGTATTTTCATTTTATAAACAAATTTTTTAAATAGAAGTTATTTTTTCTCATAAATATTTTAATTACTCCAACCGTCAAATTGAAGAAAAAAAATTATGAAGAAAAATCAA
>CAIGRT010004938.1:0-10240 GCA_903798405.1 Fraxinus platypoda
GTTGATCTTCGCGTTCTTGCCTCTTTTCTTCTCTCAAAAGTCTTCTCCAATCTCCCCCCCCCCCCCAACGTTTTGGACGGTCCTAGGGTTAATACATGCATCACAAGATTTGCTTTCATATGTATTTGACTCGAAAAAGGAAATCAGAAAATTCGGGCCGAAGAATAACCGCGCGGCCGCATGGTTAATCAAAATGAGGCATTAGAGGTCCCTGTATGGTCCTGTACGACCGCATGGAAATTCTACCATACGGTCGCATGGTAATACTTTTTTTTTCACCTGACAGTTTTCAATATTTTGATCATATCTTTCTCTCCCGATATCCGATTGAGGTGATTCAAAATGTGTTGAAAAGTTAACTCAAAGGTCTACAAATGTTTAAGAAATATTAGTTTTCAAATTAGAACATTTGCTATGCCAAAAATGGGTCTCAAACTGAGACTAAAAATTCGAAGCATAACTTTTTCGGTTGGAAGTTGATATGTGATAGTACTTCGACTATATTTCATCCATTTGGCTTCTTTTCTCATCCAATTGATGCCCAACACTCTCAAATCTTCATCTTGAGATCGACACAACATTTTCGTATTTGCATTTGAGTCCTCAAACTTTTATTTTACTTCATTTTAGCCCTTTTTCGCTTGTTTTTTCTAATTTCCGCCATATGCATCATTATTGTCCTATAAAACACAAATTACATCGAATTAAGGTATATTCCACATGTTTATTAACAATTATCCATGTATGTGGCCCAAAATAAGTGTGTAAAACGCACTTATCATATCACTCATAAAGGAGAGACATATTTTGAAGAAGATCATTGAACTTACGTTGCATATATTTTTTCTACTATTTCATATTGCAAACTTTGATTGATTGAATCAAATTTGTAAAATCATCATATTCATCAAAGTTTCTCATCTCTTTCTTGGTACTTAATTTATTACGATCATTAATTGAAAGAGATATATATATTTTGAGAAGATTTTTGAACTTATATTGCACTTATTTCTTCTTTATCCTCTCATTGAAAAACTTTGATTGATTGAATTAAATTTCTAATTATTATATACATCAAAGTTTTTTATCTAACATTTGAGCTATCATTTATTGCTATTTAGTGAAGTGTTAGCCTCTCTTAGTACTCAACTTGTTTGTATTATTTATCAAGAAATGAATTGCATTGTAACATCACTTTGATAAAGTGAGAGTCGTGTTGAAATTCTGTAAATATCAACATTTTATAAGAATCGGTGCTCCTTGATGTAAGTCATCGTGTTGGTCATATTGAAGTCCTATTAAAGCTCAATAGTGGGTCATGTTGAGATCCTGTAAAACTCAATATTGTATAAGAATCGTTGCTCCTTGTTTGTAAGTCACCGTAAGCGTTGTAAAAGGTTGGATTGTACCATTTTCAAGAGTTTCGTAACGATGGAACATGTAGTTGTCGTCGTTTTTGTAATGCTTGTGAGAGGTTTAACTATAAACACTTATCCTGCAGGAACGTCATTGAACGTACATTTGGTGTGTGGAAGCAAAGATGGCAAATCCTCGATCGTATGTCCAGCTATTCGTTTCGCACTCAAGTTGTCGTTGTTGTCACAACGATGGGTATTCATAATTTTCTACGTCTTTCTAGAGCGTGGGACGAGGCATTTATTATAGTAGAAACAGATGAGAATGCTTCCGATGTGGAGCTACCAACCGCTGAGGACGAAATGCTTGCCGAAATGAATGCTCCGAAAATACAGCGAAGTGATTGGGACAGACTTTGCAATTATATGAAACAACAACAATGACAATGTATTTTTTTCAGTCGGGAGTCTCCTTCGGTGCCAAACTTGATTAGTATTCGTACGTGGGAAAGTCGCTCGAACAATTTGTTGCTCGTAGTTAGGTTCAATGCTATGTCAAATGCGGTACTTATTTTAACAACATATTAAGTTCGATTTTGGAAAATGAACCATTTTCATAAATTGGCAATGACGGACAAAGTTCTAAAATTAAGTCAAATGAAATCAATTTCCACTGTTGACACTTTGCTTCACGTGTACAAGAAAATTGAATAATTGTGGTGTAACAATTGTCATAGAGGGGCAACACCGGAATAAAGGAATACAAGTCAATTCAGTGGAAGGTCATTCATTGAGGCTACTGTACATGATTTGACAGAATGAATGCATTTTGTTGGATTTAATGTGCACCAAACGAGTGCATAACATTTTAGGCCCGTTTGAGCCCCATTTTTTTTTTGTGTAGAATGCATTTTGGAATGGTGGATTGATGGAGAATGTGTGGTTAAAAAATAAGAAAAAGTTTTGAGTTTACATGTAATATTATTTTATTAAAACATATGTGATTGAAAAAAAAAAGAAAAATGTATCCTACTATAATAAAAAAGTCAATTTTGGGTTACTTTAGATGCAATAGTAACCCAATGAGACCTTGCTGTTCATTTCCCAAATCTTCACACCTCCAGTCTTCCAATTTTATAAATTACATCCATTTCCATATTTTTTTATCAGTCTATTGTCCTTGTATTTTTTATTTTGAAGAATTTAATTTTATCTTGGTTCTTCATCTGCAAATGATTCTTGCAGACCTATGAATGGGGATATTCTCGAAACTCACACAGACCGAGGACTGTGTTGTTTGTAAGAGATGTGCCAGCAAGATGTGGAACTAAGAATTGAAGAATATTTGTATTGGATGTTTGATCTATATAATTCATTTTTTACTGTTTAAAAAAAAGGATTGAATTCTCAAAGAAAACTTATAGGATGTAGCATTTGTTTTATTAGAATTGAGTTTTGTCTCCGATCTCTTATGAACAGGCTTGTAATTAAAACTTCTAAATGTAATTTCGAACATCCAGCATTTTTTTGGAGCTCTTTTGTTTCTATTAGGGTAATGAATATGAAATAATGAGAAGTGCAAAGATTTATGTTGATTCGGGTTGAATGTTGCAAGATATTTCAAGAAATGGCAATGTCTTCGTGTTGAGGAAGATTATAAATAAAAAGCCTGTTTAAAGATACTCATTCCATTAAATGCTCATCTACTTCATAGGACATTAAATGCTCATCTACTTCATATAATATTTGGAATTGAAGAGTAAAATTGAAGAGAAAAAGATTGATTTTGGGTGTATACACATATTATTATTGTTACAAATACAATATTATAACTTTACTTACACATTTCACTCATTCAATTTTACTCACTCAAGAAGGAAGGAGAAATTTCATCATCTTCACTAACTTCACTGCCAAAAGGTGAGTTTTCTTCCGGAAAAATCTACCGCACGCAAGAGACACCATGTCTCTGTGCGTCCACTGAGACACGAGGTCTCCGCAGAGACACGAGGTCTCCCGCGGAGACACCTCGATCTGTGTCTCCGCACCGTCCCACCTCGAAAAATATCTTCTATTAAATACGTCTGTTTTAAATTCGAATTTATTTTTCTATTAAATAGTATTTTTTTAATAATTTGTGCAAATGTCTTTGGAATATATACTATCTTCAAATCACTGGTTTTCTATTACAATCACTCAATTTTCAAATTAACAGTATCTTAAAGATTTTGTAGAGCTGATTAGCGCAGATCAACAAACATCTTTTTTGTGTAGTAATTTTCATGGATTTATATATGGAGTGATTTATAGAACAGAGGAAGAACAACAATTTAGTAGTAAATTAGTTCATGAATTCATAATGAGACTTGTAGATTGTGGTAAAAACAATGAAATTTGGGTGAAATTAGATAACCATTTGGCCCGCTTTAGTTTGCAAGAGTTTTGTCTTGTCATCGGATTATCTTGCCATGAGGTATCCGTTAATCTTGACTTCAACAATCATCGACTTAGAAATCAATATTTTAATGGTATGAGGAGAATTAGTATGNAACAATGAAATTTGGGTGAAATTAGATAACCATTTGGCCCGCTTTAGTTTGCAAGAGTTTTGTCTTGTCATCGGATTATCTTGCCATGAGGTATCCGTTAATCTTGACTTCAACAATCATCGACTTAGAAATCAATATTTTAATGGTATGAGGAGAATTAGTATGACAATGCTTTCTGAAGCATTTCATCTTTGTCAACATCAAGAAAATAAATTTAAACTCGGGTTGGTTATGTTGGTAGAGTGTGTTTTGAAACCTACCGGAAGTTATATTGATTACAAAACTCTAGGCATGGTCGAGCAGCTTAATGAATTCCTTGCATATCCATGGGGCCGTACAACATATTTTGTCTCATTAAACTCATGCGAGAATCCCAAGCGAAGAGAGAATACAGACTGCAACAAAATCCGCAAAATAAATGTAAATATGCATTACATGGATATCCACTTGCATTTCATGTATTTTCTTCAATTCTTTTATTTTTTATCGATGGAAATATAGTTTCTATATAATTTATTTTACTTGTATCTAATATTTAAATTCAATTATGTTTCAATATTGGACATACGATGCTTTTCCACAGATTGGACAAAAAATTGGACGCCGTAGATACAAAACATTACAGAGTCCAATAATGTATAGATGGAAGCCGAATAAATTTTTAACAGAGAGAAAAGGTAGGCAGTTTTTGGCTAGCGAAGGGGTAGTTTAATTATTTAATTATATCTCTTTATTAGATGCATCTAATTATATTTCTCAGTCCTTCTCCAAACAAAAGTCACAACAAATCATTTAAATCATTTTATTACAGATTCAAGTTATTGCAGTCTTAGAGCCTACTGAGGAAGAATTGCAAACGCTGTAGTATACAATTCTTTCATTGCCACGTGATGCTCAACATAATCTACTAGATGACATTGTGAGTGAAGAAATCAATAATGTAGTCCTAGGTAGGACTGACAACATGCTTGATCCTATGACATATAGTTCAGTTGGAACTGGCCCAAGTTCTGCTTCTATTGGCTCCAATTATGTGACTAGAGAAGAAATAGAGGAGATGCTTGATATATATAGGTAGCATGTGGTATCAGGTTTGCACAACAGCTTGAAAACAAACATTGTTGAAGAATCAAAGAGACAACAAGAAAGCTACTACCAAGCAATTCTTGACAACCAAAAAGAATTGTTTGAATAGCAGCAGAAGTGGCAGCAAGACATCTTTCAACAATAGCAATAGTGGCAACAACAACACTACCAAGACATGCAATCTAGCATGCAAAATTATGTGGATACCAGTTTGACTTCAATGAGATGTTATATCGATGAACAAAATAGCAACATGCTGAACAAATTATCATACTGGGAATCAAACATGGAAGTTGTTGTAGTTTCCCTCCAACAGGATGTTCCTATCCATAGGAGTCCAGTTTCAAAGGATGCATCGACATCTCAACAGATTAAAGATGTTGAAAGGTTGAGAAAAGGAAAAAAAAGGTAAAGGAAAAAAGATACAGTCTTCAAAGACCGATTATCATTTAAAAGACTATCTTATGGATAGATACACAATAATTAGAGATTGAGTATTAAAGAATCTATCCAGGTAACCAATCTAATTAACTTGAATATTATAATTTTACTTTTATTTATTTTAAACTCAATTATGTTATGCAATGCATATTGGGACGATGAAACTGGCAATCTATACAAAAGAGACACATTAAAAGCTATAATGGATACAACACAAGATATGAATACTGTGGTTAGTAAACTTCGTTCATCATAATACATTTCCTTACATGCTTAATATATTTAATTTACATTTATTTATTACATTTATTTATTTTATTAGAATCTTGGCGTGGAGTTCAAACTGTTGAGGCGGATGATCAAAGACGGTTGCACTTTTGCTTCGAAGGAATATGCAATTCTAGATTTCGGATTTGAAAACGAATGTACTCGCCAGTTGATGATGCAGAGAAACGTGAAAGAAGGAAGTGTGAGTAAACAACCGCATGATGTTATTCTTTTAGAAGAATACGTAAATGACAATTTACCAATATCTGGTCGTCCATGGATAGTATGCAACTATCTATTAATTCCATGTTCCTATCCAGACAACAATTGATACCTCTTTCTTGTGAATTTCCGCGAATGGAAATTCCAAATATATGATTGTAGCCATAGTTTTCATACGCCACAACAGGTCATGGAACATGCAAATGCAGTATTAAATGCGGTCCAATTTTTGTTAGTATCTTCAGAGTTTTCCATCAGTCGAAATATAAGGAAATATAGAAACAAACAGATGGAAGTAGATATCATACCTTACCTGTCTTATGCAAATAATGGGTGAGTATTTAAACTATTTACTTTAATTTTATATTTTTGGTAATAATTTAATCTAACATAAAACTTTTTCTTCTATAGGCCAAACTGTGCAATTTTTTTGCTAAAGTACATAGAATGTTTCATTTTTGAATATCTCATAGAATATGTTTGTCCAGACAAGATGACTATATACAGACGAAAGATTTCAGTCGACATTTGCTATAATGAATACTTTCTACATCCTCATTGATGTACACAGTTGAGAAAACAAACTCCTAGAAAGGTAACATATGAAATCAATTGTCACCTTTGGAATAGCCTTATATGAGCATTAAGACTATTAGAGTTTGGAACACTTTTCTTGCGATACCTATAATTCACTTATTTAATGTTTATATTTTGGGTGTTTGGTTTGGTTGGAAGTCGCTTGAAGTCTGATTTATTCATATGATGATAACTATGGTAACTCTCTAAGGTTTTCCTTTTTTATTTTAATGATGTGTATAGTTTCTAATCGGTTAACTTATACGAGGTTAAAAATTCATTTGATAAGATGCGTACAGAGTTGAGTTGGATTAGAAACTAAACTGCCTGAGAGATGAAGAATACTAAAAAGCATGAAGACATGTGTGTTAATTATTTTTCCTAATGCAATAATGTGCTAAAACTTATTTTTTTCTTCGCTGCAGAAACTACCAGATGAAGTAAAGAAATTACCCAAAAGCGGTGTATCAAGTGGCTTGCCAGTGCTGTTGTCTTGAATAACAATAGCTTTATTCTTCAAGGATGTGTAATTTGAATATTCAAGTTCCTTTGTTATAGCAAATTTGAAAATTGTTAGAATAACAGGCGTGTGTATTGATATATTGAAGGCAATTCTTCATTTTTTTTATTGCAAGGTTGTAAGAAACAGTTTTTTTTTTACGAAAATGTGTTAAGTTTGCGGCATTTATCATTTGACAGCTAAAGTGAAGTTGTGGTGTAAACTCATGGAAATTGATTTGTGCAGATTTCTATTTATGCATTGAAATTTCATAAGCATAAAATGTTTAGCTTGTTGCTTAAACAAATGTGTTTACTAATTTGCAATTGCCAATTCAAAATTTGATTCAAGTAGTCAGTTATTTGAACATTCCAACTAACACGAACTGACACTTTTTTTTTTGGGAGAATGTATGCATAAAAAATGAGAAAACTGAGCAAATGTATGATTTAAAATGAGGAAAAGTCTTGACGAATGACGTTTTTCGTCAAAAATATTAAAATATGTTTAACCAAAAAAAGAAAAAGAAAAAGAAAAAGGCCTCGGAGAGAAGTCTACGCTATGCGGAGAGAAGATTGCATGTCTTTTTTTTAAAAATATTAAAAAATAAGTTGAAACGTTGTATGTACTTTTAACTGTATTTAACTTCCTCCATTTTTATACGTCACCCCTCAATGCCTTTTTAATCTATTGTCCATTCATTTTTATACGTCACCCCTCCATGCCTTTTCATTCTATCGTCCACACATATTTTTTCAATCTACTCACACGTACAATTCGTTAGACTATTCTCCTCTCTCTCCTCAAAAACATAACCTCGACAACTTCAGAAGTTAAATTTCACATACTAAATTCTGAATTTCTGATTGAAGAATTACACTTCCTAATCGGTAATCTCTCTCTTTCAATGCATATTGTATTTGTGTGCATTTATTTACTGCATATATTGTAATGGTTGTTGAAATGCTTTACTAAAATTTTAGAAGATTGAGTTGCAAATGCAAATAGTTAAATAATTGGCAGGAATTAGTAAGAAAACTAACAATCATAATAAAAAGTTTAACTCTATCTTTTATATTCAAGGATATTTGTGGCTTCATACTTACATAATATAATTTACAATTTAGCAGGAATAGCAGGAAAACAGAAGGCAAACTTACAAGGTGATATTAAAAAGTTTCATTCTGCATTTTGTATTCACATCTGCCTTTACATTATACTTATTATGTATCTTTACTAATTTACATAGTTGAATTTAATAGTAAGTACACAGTACGCCATATAAGCTTGCATGTTAAAATCCAAAAAAAATCATCACAAACTACCACCGAATCTATGTTCTCCGGGAGTGAAAGGCTGCCACAATATTTAGTGTTTACAGAAATGGTGAAAGCCATATATTTGAGATTTTAAAAAATGCACATAGAAATTACACTTTTCCTATGACAAAATTTATGAAATCAACTTTGAAAATTGAGATGTCATTGGAAAAAAATGTTGAGTTTTTTTGTGGGAAGGGCATTAATAGTCTAGCTTCGATCAAAATTTGCTTTTCTGGATTACCAAACACACGCATCTCTAAGAATCCTCCTAATGCCTGACTTAGAATTGAGAATGATACTTTTTATTTTGAAATATAAGTTAATTTATTTACTTTCTTAAATTTATGTGTACCTTACCATCAAATTCTAAAATCAGAAACATTTGTATTGTTAATTATTTGCCAGGATGAGAAGACAATGTTGGATCCCTACATCTGCGTAGTTTGATATTCTTCAATGCATATTTGATGGAGGGAATAAAACTCCAAGCAATGCAGAAATCGTACAAGTAGTCTCTCGATTGTCGTCACATACTCATATCTCTGAAAAAAAATGTTCGGGATTGGTTTAGTAACAGGCGTGCTCAGTCAAAAAGAAAGCATGTTTGTACACAAACACAGAATGTTGAACCGAAAAATCTAAGGTATGAAATGCAACATGATCGACGTTCACGGAGCTTCAGATTAACATGTCTGTCTTTATTAATACATTGGGCTCAATTTACCATCCTGCACACGTTTTTCCCTCTATTATCATTTCATTTAATTTTATTCTTTAATTTATTTAGTTTATTATTTTTGCAGTTGATGAAGTTTCTACAAGCATTGGTGAGCACATAGATTCTAATTGATTTTAACTTAGATTTTCATTTGTCTTATGTGCAATATTTTTCGCCGTAGTTGAATTGTTTACAAAATCAACCTTTTTTAAAAACTATCTCCCATTGCCTTGTTGTCATTGTCATCGCCATCACCATCGCCATTGCCATTATTCATATATATTTTATCTTTTTCTTTTACAATCTTTTTAGAATTAATTTTCTCCTTTTCCCTCTTGTTAGGTTACACTATGGAAAGTAATCATTTGCCATATGAATGTGTATCAAATATTCATTTTACTGATAAATGTATTGAAAGAATTCATAAAGAAAGTATTCCTGCTCAACCTTATGTCTTGCCATCTTCTACAATTTGTATACATTGTGGTGCAAAAAAATTCTATAGAGAAACCAAGGGCTTTTGTTGTTGTGATGGGAGAGTGAAATTACAATTACATAATATGCCTCCTAAATTATCAGACTTATTTACTTCTAAATCAGAAGAGGCTCTCACTTTTAAAAAAGTATTTCGTAGTTACAACAATCGTTTCGCATTCACTTCGTTTGGTGTTAAATATGATAAAGAGTTGTGTAAAAATAATAAAGGTATTTATACCCACTTGTACCGATTGATGGGAATGCTGCATATTTACAGTTATATTTCTACGATACTGAAAATGAACTTCATAATAGACTCAACAGTTCAGACAAGTTTTGTGAATTGACTTTAAGAAAGTTGATAGATATTTTTTAAAAAAATCCATATTGTAACTTCTTTCAATCATTAAGTGAAGTTACTAATATAGAATCATGTAGTATTTTATTGAGGTGTAATCCATCTCTCGATCAAAGAATATATAATATGCCAACATCAGAATAAGTGGCTATGGTATGGGTTGATGAAGACCCATCTGCAAATATTCGACCTCGAGATTTATTAATTTATGGACATTCAGGTAATGCATATAGAGTTCAATACTATTAAGGTCCGTTTGATTGTAAGGGTGGAAAATGGGTGGAAAGAAAATGTTTTACAGGGAATTGATTTTCCTAGAAAATATTTTACTGGGAATTGTAATTAATTGTGTTTGATTGGTATAATTTTT
>CAIGRT010004951.1:0-10669 GCA_903798405.1 Fraxinus platypoda
AACTATGCGGTCGCATAGTTATAAATATCAGTCTCCTTGTTTTCTGCCTTGATCAACGTGATCCATTGGACTTCTGCACCTGAGCCCAACATGGAACTTGACGTTTGGCTTGCACCGGTCAATGTCTCGTCCATCGTCCTTTGAGCCAGCAACCCTATCGCTTCCTTGACCCGCTTTGCCCTTAATCGAGTCATCGGTCCTCCTTCGATGATCAACGGATCCTTCCTCGGGCTCACCCTCGTTGCGTCCTTACATTGGATCACGTCATAATCTTCACGTGATAGGATACTAATATATATTCGTGAAATTGAAAGTTTTTAATATTCTAACGAGTAAGATTATTAGATATGATCAAGTAGTTCAGTACTGTTAAGTCCAAATTATAATTAGCGATTACTAAATTATTAGTTTGCAATTTCCTTAGTCAAAATCATATTCTAAATGAATTGCATTAGGAGTCTATCAAGTTGTAATCAAACTCAAAATAAGAGTTATTGAGTCATAATTATAACAAAATAGTTGGAATCAATTGTATAAGTCTTGAAGGAGTCCAAGATGTCCAAGAAAACCACATATTAATAGGGAATGCAATTTGAAGTTTAAATAGTGTAAAAGAGCCACACAAGTTATGCTTCAAGTTTTCAGTTGCAAATTGTAACACATTTTTCACATAGAAAACATTGAAATTTAGACAAAACTATTTCTAGAATTGTAGCACTTTAAGTTAACTTTTCAACATTTTGAATCGCCTTAATCGGATATCGGAAAAGAGAGTTATAATAAAAATATTGACTACTGCTCAACTGTCTCTCACCTGTCACTGGCCTAGAGCTCGATCGACGTGGTTATTCGAGGAACAATAATATTCGATTTTTAAGCTGATTTTGAGTTTTGTTTTCATCCCAAACACTATGCATTATAAATATACACTCTATGGCACGTCCAATATATTTTTCCTTATAGGTAATTCCTTTGAAGATCCAAAACGCATTCATTGATTTCAAGATTCAACTACTATATTATATGAGTCATAAATTCATCCAAACTTTGATTTATTGATCAAACCATGTTGGTTCACATTAAACCACAAATCAAAACACAAAAAGATTGTTTGATCAAACACCAACCCGAAGAATGAGGAATTCTTCATTTAATCTACCGGAAATAAATCGATACCAGGGATCGGGAACTGTTACAGAAGTACAAATTCAAGAGGACTGAGGTAAGGTACCAGGAGTCAAGATTTGTTTTGAAAGAGCACACCTCCAATAAGATCAAGGGAGATTACAAGAAATGAGGTCAGAAGTTCTACGTGGTAGATGAGTCTGAATCGTACTATAAGTTTGTTTTAATTTATAGTGGATTACTGACTGAAAAAGTGCTCAAAGTTTTTACCCAGTTGGAATTTCTCCTTGATCAATTTGGCGTTCTTTATTACTTTCATATTACAAATTATGTTAATTCAACATAGGATAAATCGACGTTATTGATTAAGCATCAAAAAATAATTAAAAGGTGACTTGTTGCTTTTAATTGTGTAATTCAACATAGGATAAATCGACGTTATTGATTAACCATCTAAAAATAATTAAAAAGTGACTTGTTGCTTTTAATTGTGTAATTCCTCATGTTAAATTTAAATAAATCGGCTAATTTAATACTTTCAAGTACATTGAGAACTTAGAGAGAGCGATGTAGTAAGCATGGATTCGTGTTTGGAAACCATCACCTAGTTTGACGGTTAAATGGGTTCATTTAAGTACTTTTTAAGCATTTTAAATTTGAACTTAGTATTGACAACAACAAATAATTTATGTGATATGATCATAAAGAAACTGTTAAAAAATGTGAGTTAAGTGAAAAATTAGAAGGGTAAAAGAGTCATAATAACCTCAATCTATTTATTCGATATTCGACGAGCAAGACATAAAGATGACGAGTTATGCAATTGCACATAATAGGAATAATATTACTTTTGTGATTTTATATAATTTGAGAGTGCAATCTCGCATATTCAATGTGAGCGAAAATTAATAATTACATCATGAAGTCTTAGATTCACTTTAATTTTGATTTAATTATTGGAGCTCCGATAATATGTATATCTAATTGGGTCTCATTCGTAACTCCAAAAGAAGTCTTGAACTTAATTGCACTAGTAATTAAAATTGAGGGGCTGGACACGTAAAAAAGTTCAAAATAAATTTCTTAGCCAGAATAGAAAATATAAAAAAAAACCTATTAGATCGGGGATGCCAAGGCATTTGAGTAGCCTTGTTCGACTCCACTATATTGAGAATATTTTTATTTACTCTTCTATGTTTCCAGTCTCCTAAATTGAGTTCTTTTTGGAAGGTAGTACCTCCGAGATTTTATTAATATATCCTCACTTGTAGCGGAGAAATACATTGGTTACATGAGGAAATAATGAAAGTAGTAAATGAGGAAGTACTACTTCCCTTACAATGAAAATAAATGATAATGGACAAAAATTAGAATAAAAAATAAAAATCATATTCTAATGTTGGGCAGTCCATGTTTATCAATCTATATGAGTGCCCTAACATGTCTAGTAGGTTAGCTGCTCCATATATTTGATATTGCAGATGATCCCAACCTTCTGCAGAAAGAGCATCTGCAACCTGATTATCCTCTCTATAGATGTGGAAAACTGTATCTCTGTCGAATGATATGATGTCTATAATCTGTCTAAATATGCTCTGAATAGCCTATGGTCCTCATCATCTAGTGATGCAGTGAGTAGCCACTACATAATCTGTCTCCTCTGATGATGCTTCCCCCACTTGTAAAACCATCCTTAATACATCCATCAGTATTGATCTTAACAGATTCGACTGATGGAGTGTGCCACCAAACCAGAATGGAGGGAGATGAGGAAGAGAGGTCCAAAGCAATACCAAAGATGGGTGCAAGTGTCAAATCCCCCCTCCAATGCACAACTCGAAACAGTCTTCCCTTATGAAGAAAATGGATCATACAATAAACCTTCCAAATGATACGTTTGGCCTCCATGCGGATTCCCCTATGCTTTGCGCCATTTCTCTTGGTCTAAAGAAACCAAAATATCGGTAGAGGAATAATAGTGCGAATGTGTCCACAACAAACATACTGTCTAGAACACCACCATCTCTGGAACCTCTGTCTGACTCCCTCTCCTGAATTCATAAGAATCTGAAAAATATCCCCAAAATGCTGCCAAACTTGATCGGAAATGCTACTGCCAGAGAAGATGTGACTGATAGTCTCAGTCTCAAAACACTAACAACGAGAATAGGGATGTTACGTGCTCTCACCTTCGCAAAAAATCCTACATCCTCGCAAATGTATGCTGTCGGTGTGGGAATAGGGATGCTACGTGCTCTCACCCATCCAACAATCATATCAAAAGAATATTTGACCTGCCCCAAGGTGCCATGCAATGTGTGGCTATGTCTAAAGGCCAACTAATTTCAATCTCTTTCAGGTAGGAGAAGCTGATTTGGGAACAACTGCAAGTGAAGGATGTGTCCCTATACAATACTTGCTTAGTAAAAACTGGGCCCAAAGTGATCTTTGAGAACGAAACAACCACTAGAGGTTTATATAGAAGGTGTCCGCCACATCCTGCAATCTCCTGAAGCCTAGACCACCTTCATCAGTAGGAAGACAAATCTCCTTCCAGCTTCACCAATGTAAACGTTACGCCTGCTCCTTGAAGTCCCATAGGAAAGCCGTAAATATGCTCTCAAGTTTCTNCTTCCAGCTTCACCAATGTAAACGTTACGCCTGCTCCTTGAAGTCCCATAGGAAAGCCGTAAATATGCTCTCAAGTTTCTTCAAGATAGTCTTGGGGGCTGCATAATCTGAAAAAGATGTAATGGCATGGAAAAGAGCATTGACCCCAGTAAGGTAATATGGCCCCTGGGTGACAAAAGTCATGATGCTCAACTTGAAATCCTATTCCCGACTTTCTGGATAAGGTCATCACAAATGAAGCTTCTCTTGGTCTCCTTAAATAAGGGGACCCCCCATTAAGTGAAAGGTTGCTGCTGGTGTCTAAATCCAGTAAAATCTCCAAACGACTAATTTGACTAATAGATGCTTGTCTGGGTAGTATAAGTCCGCTCTTATCCCTGATTACCAACTGACCAGAAGCCCCATCATAATGCTCCAGACAATCAATAATCCTCCTGATATATTGTTTCTGTACGTTGGCGAATATGATCATATCATTAGCAAATGAAAAGTGTGAGATAAGGGTACTACATCCATGCCGATAACTCATACTGGGATACTTCTGAAACATCTGAGTGAGTAGGTGTGAAAAGTAACCTGCAGCGATGATGAACAGTGAAGGAGAAATGGGATCACCATGTCTAGAAAATTTGAGGGGTGTATGCAACTGTTAGTTATCTTCTAATACCATTCTCACTACAGAAATTAGTAAATTCAAGTGATGTGAACTCACCCTCACGATCAGTACAAAGACCTTTTGTGCTTAAACCCGTCTCTTTTTCAACTTGACTCTTATATTTCTTGAAGGTAGTAAATGCTTCTGACTTCTCAACCAAGAAATAATATACTGTGTGTGAAACTGTTTGTTTGACATATCTCTTTTGTTGTGCCGTTAATTCATTAGAATACTTACCCGTTTGAACATTTCCATGATCCTGAGATCATGAATCTCACGAAATTGTGAAAATCTTAAACGGAATATATTGTTTGCGACCTTAGGTCTACTTTGTGTAGCTTAATTTTGATTCTATGCATTTTTTATTGATTTATAAAAATGACAACTCACAATTTTGATTTGGGAATTTTTAACGAAAAATGTGATTTTTCAATCTGGCAATAAAAAAATGAGAGGTATTTTAGTTCAACAAAATGTTTCAAAGGCCATTGATGACAATTTTTCTGCTGATTTTTCAAATGAACAAAAAGAGGATGCAGATGAGCTTGTTTATGCTTTAATCATTTTACACTTGTCTGACATTATTTTGAGAAAATGGGGTAAACTAAAAATCACTAAAGAACCTTTGAAAAAACTGGAGGACTTTTTTTTGCTCAAATCTACTCCAAACAAGCTTTACTTATTTGAGCATTTTTTCAGTTTTAAAATGGATCTTTCAAAAAAACTTGATGACAATTTAGACGTATTTAACAAACTTGTTCAAGATATTGTTAACTGTGAAGAAACGGTGTCTGAGACCTACAAGGCTATAATCTTGCTTAATTCTATATCGACATTTATAAGGAAGTCAAGAATGCGATTAAGTATGACTAGGACACATTGATACCTGAAATTGTCATTGACTCACTTGAAGTAAGGAGATGGAGATTAAAGTTGAAAACATAATAAGAAAGGGGTGAGATTCACATGATGAGGGGGTAGAACTCAATTTAGGCAAAACAGTCATGATTGGTTCCAAAGTGATGGCGAGTCAAGTAGTAATGGAGGTAAAAAGAAGGGTAATGGTAGATCTAGATCAAAGTCTAGGACCAAGGTTAAGAAATGCTATGGCTGTGGAAACACATGTCCTTTTATAAAAAAACCGCTATAAAGAGAAAGGTAAAGAGAGATGAAATAAATGTGTTGTCTTCTATTTCCAGTGTTGATGATGGTGAAGTGTATATGATTACAAGTTATGTGGCTTATCTTGTTGAACTGAATCTAACTGATAATTTTCATTTGCATGAATGGTTTGTTGATTTTGATGCATCTTTTCATGTAACATCACAAAAAGATTGGTTTTGAAAACTTGCATGAATCAAATGATGGGCATGTTGTGCTATGTGACAACTCTACTTATACTGTTACTGGGATTGGTGATATTACCTTAAAGTCTGACACTGGTTTTGTGTATTCTTGAAAAGATGTTAGATACATTCCTAAACTGTAGGAATACTTGAAAAATCTGACTTTACTGGTAAAATTGGAAATGGAGTTTTGAAATTGGTTAAGGGTGCACTTGTTTCCATCAAGGGAACCGCAAGAAATCATATTCATATCACTACTGGAGAAGCGATAAGAGGTTTAGATTCCTCGATCTCTTCCGCCAAGGCTGATTACACACATAAATGACATAATAGACTCGCAACGTATTAAGAGGCTTAAACTTCTTAATGAAAAATGTACTTTTGGTAATGATTTATCTTTTTGTGTGTGCTTGGTATACATCATAGAACTTCTTTCTCCACAAGTCTCTAATATAATTGGATCTATTATATATTTGATGGTTTGCACTAGACCAAATTTAGCTTTTACCGTTAGTATTCTTAGTAGGTACGTATCTAAAGTTTGGTGTTAATAAAGAAGGTGTGAAACTGAAAGGTTTTGTAGATGCGGACTATGCGGGGAATATAGATAATAAAAAATCAACTTCTTCCTATATGTTTACTTTTTCTAACTCTTGCATCGGTTGGAAATCACAGTTACAACACATAGTTACACTATCCACGCTAGAATTAGAATATATTTCTACTACTGAAGCAATCAAAGAGGCTTCGTGGCTTAGATGTTTGTTTCATGAACTTTGTATCTTGAATGATTATGTGGTAGTGTATTCAGATAGTCAATCCTCTATACATCTATGTAAAACTCCTGATATTACAAACGTACCAAATACATTGATGTTAGACTACACTTTACTAGAGATATTGTATCACAAGAAGTGGTAAGACTTGAAAAGATACATACACAATATAATTATTCAGACATGGGCACTAAGGTGCTGCAATTGGTGAAATTTAGAAGTTACAAGGATTTAAACATCAGTAGAGGTAAATAATTTTCAATTTTATTTGTTCTCCTTTTTGAATTGTCACTGATGGGTGATAATATTTTCTTGCGGGTCATTTGACACCAAGGTGGTGGTTTGTTAGACAAATTGTTGTCAAACGATCTCCTGAGCGATGATGTAACTCGGTATAATTTTCTCAGTCGGCATCAACTAAATGACTGAACGAAAAATTGACATCTCAATAAAGATGACCCGACCCTAAAACCGAGTGGGTCATTGGAAGCAGCATAATTTAATTAGAGTTGCTCATGGCTCAATTCCCGACTTCTTGGACGACTTATAGGTGACGACCCACTTAGTGATACATTGCCCACTTAGTTACCTATATTGGATCTAGCCCACTACCGTGACCTAATTATTGTTATATATATGATGCCCTCTCCTTACTTGGTTTTGACCCTGAATTGTCGAGGCTTTTTTCTTTGAGAAACCGACTGCTTTCTCTGTGATTTTGCAACTCCCATTTTCTCTCCTCTTCTACTTTTGTGGCTGTGTTTACATCCCTTTGTGGGTAAAAACCATAGCAAACGAAGAGAGAAACTGTTTAGAGGATTCTTGGGTCGATTGCTTTGTTAAGGTCTCTTGCACTGCCATGACATGGGCAAACTTGAAAATAAAAAAAAATCATTTGGAGTTATGGACTATTTTTTCAAGTCCTTGACTGATAAGGATGATATTGCGAAGGCCGTTACCATCTCATCCAGCACATGACTGATGGCAAAGCACCACCACTAGGAAAATCCCTTGCTGATCTTTATGAATTGTAATTTAAATTAGTTTTTGTAACTTACGTAAATATAGATTAGTTGTAATTAATCTTATCCATCTTTAAATCAAATTGTATATATGTATGTTGGTTCACTTGAGAAGTAAGTAATGAGAATCACAATTATTCACTTCTCCTATCTTCTTTATGATATCAGAGCACGCTAATGACACGGGACGTAAACATAAATACTAAATAAATATTCTTGTTCGTAACACATGAACGGTGTTGCTCGAATTTCGCTTGAACGAACGTAAAAATTATTGAAATCCATTAAATAATGAGAAAACTATAATATTATTAATCAAAAAATGAATATAGAGTTTTCAAACCCTTAACATATATTTAAAACTCAAAATAAATTCTAATCAAATTGAAATTCTAATTCGGTAGAAAAATCTAAATAAAATTTAAAAAATTGCAAAAATTACCAATTACCTTTAAACTAACACAAAACAGAAAGATGCTAAAATAGATTTCTAAATTATAGAATTTGATCCTAAAAGTTTAACGATGTTGGAGGCCAAAATTGTCACAGAATAAAAATGTGCAGAATAAAGAAATATGCTATTGTGATCGATCATGAAAATTCGACACCCGGGCTGAAAGTTAAGCTCGTTTTGTAGATCATTCTTATTTCTTTTCTTTTTCATTTGGTTTATGATTTTTTCTTCTAACTGATCCGCATAATTCTCTTCTACTTTAGAACAACTTGATCCTGTTGTCATCAGGAGACAAAAGCTCATCATTTGTTGACACATACTCATAAAGATTTGTAACATTAAACTTCTTGGAAATCTTCATGTGCTCAGAAGATCACAGACATATGCATTGTCATTAATCTTTTTCAGAATCTTACACGGCCTATATTTTTTATGATCCAGCTTCTTCTAACTTTTACCGTGCTCTTTTCTCTGAAACACAATAACCATATCACCCACCTGAAACGTCTTATGACGCCTATGTATATCAGCAACAATCTTATACTTTGTATTGGAGGCATCCAACCTTTTCTTCACCTGCTCAATCACCTCTCATGTTGTTTAGCTAGTTGTTCGACTATCGATATGAGGATGTACTGTGCTATTGAGTTGTAATTTTGTCCTAAACTTCTTCCACAAAGTTGACCAAAAATGAGCTAAGAACTTCGGATCTCGATTAGAAGTGATAGATTGAGTAACCCCATGTAGTCTAACAATCTCTTGGAAGAACAACTTTCGCCACTTCTGTTGCATTACTGGCAATACAATAAGGAATAAGATGTAATATTTTGTAGAATCTGTCTACCACTACAAAAATTGAATCCGATCCTTGTTGTGTATAAGGTAGTCCCAGCACAAAGTCCATGGAAATATCCTCCCAAGGCTGCTTCGAAATAGGCGAAGGCACATACAACCCAATGTTTTGCCTGTATCCCTTTTACATTTGACAAACTGGACACTTCCTTATGAATCTATCGGCATCCCTCTTCAATTGCGGCCTGTAGTAACGATTCTTGAGACTACTAATCGTCTTGTCTTGACCTAAATGACTACTCAATCTCCCATCATGCAACTCGTTTATTAATTTCTTACGCAAGGAGGAGCGCGTGATATACAACCGATCACCTCTAAACAAAAACCATCATGCACCAGAAAATTGCCAGTTGGTTACTTTGTTAATTGCTTTGTCCACAATGATCTAAAGTCTTCATCTCTTTCATAAAGCTTCTGTAGGAATTCAAATCTAACCACTTTATTACTTATAGTAATCAGCAAAGTGGCTCTCCTGCTCAAAGCATCAGCAGTCCGATTGGTGCCTCGAATTTATGCTTTATCACATAATTAAATTGTCCAAAATATGCAGCCCAAAAACATGCACTGTATTCTTCAAATCTCTTTGTTTTTTAAAATGTACAAGAGATTAGTGGTCCGATTAGATCACGAATTCCCATGGCAGCAGATAATGATCACTTCCGTTTGGCCTCAATGAATTTTTCACTGAAATATGCTACCGATTTGCCCTCTTGCAAAAGTATTCCTTCAATTTCAGTCCTACAAGCACCACATTCATTCTCAAAAATTAGAAGAAAATGAATGGTCATCATTGAATGAAAAGACATGTGACCTCATCTTGATAGTTGATGGTTCTTCTCCTAGATGTGACTCCATCAATCCTAGGTTCAGAAGCATTTAATGTTTCTAAAAAGTAGTTATTCTACAACCTAGGTCTGACATCTCAAGAGTAGACTGACAAGTTGATCGTGAGACATCTATTATAGGGATGTCTCATCAATCAATTATAAGAAAATATTATATGGAAGATATCTTGGAAGGGGTGAAGTAAGAAATGTCTTCTCTCATCAAAACGCTATTTGCCTCATATTCACTCCGCAGCAGACTATAGCACCTCATTTAGACCATGGAAGATTGGCCTCTACATAGCACCTTGACTAAGGTGATGCCTCACTTTTGCTATCTCAATGCATGGCCTCAACTAGGCCATATAAGATAGTGATGTAAATTGTTGATCTGATTGAACTTGTTAGCTGACTATCATATGGTCATTGTTTGGAGCCTCATTAGAAGAGGCTTAACACTATCTATGAGTAATGAACTTTCAAATTACTACCTGAAATTCAACTTTATCAATTGGATCGTTGAACTTTAATTTTAATTTTAAATTTCACCTCTCCATCCCAAAAATAATGAAAACTAATAATAAACCACATAATTGTCGATTAGTATGTCATGACATGTCGTAAAAGCGTTCTGAAAAATGTCTTTTACCATTTTAATTTAAAGAAGCACCATGTTCTTACTTTTATTATTTTCATTTCTAGGATGCTGTGTAACAATTATGTGAAAGATCAAATGACTACTCACTATATTATTTTCAAGTTTGAAGTATGATAAGCCACGTCATGTGACAAAGTAGTAAAATCACAAAATAAATTGAAGTTTAATGATTTCAATGACACAAAATAAAGTTTAATAATCCAATTGAAATTTGGATGAAAATTCAGTGTATGTGGTGAAATTTTGGAAATATGTCTACATTAATGCTGGTCGGCCAGGGTCAGTGACCGACCAGAATCCAAGCCCCTGATTTGAAAAAAAAAAAA
>CAIGRT010004952.1:0-12585 GCA_903798405.1 Fraxinus platypoda
TAGAAAACGCACTTATCAATATACAACTAGTGCTATATATTTCGGCAACCTGAAATTTGACATGTTTTGTGTAGGGACTAGGGAGCAAAATTTCATATGGAAGCTCTTAGCTCTTCTAACTGTTTTGATGTGAAGAAAATTTGTTTCATTTAAAGAACAAATTACATTGACGAGCAATTGTAAGGATGATGTTATTTAGCATGTAGTGCTGAAATATCAATTTATGTGACAATAAGATTGATAAGTCCAATTAGAATATAAAATTCATTTAACTATGTTTATTATTTGTGTTACTCAATGTTACCTAAACGGATGTGTTTAACAATGTTGATGATTAATAACATTACTCTTTCATAAGTTCGAAATTTAAGGAGGTGAATAAAGAAAAGCAAAATTGACTAAGGGTCCGTTTGATTGCAAGGATGGAAAGAAAATGAATTACAGGGAAAATAATTGCCTAGAAAATGTTTTGCAGGGAATTGTTAATTAAGTGTGTTTGATTGCATATAATTTTCCACCCGGAAAATTTTTAAATTTTGTGTACATTTGGTTTTGTTTTACATGAAAATTATCCATTAAAGTGATATTTTTTTTCCACAATTAGTTATAAAATTTGTTTCCATTCCCAAAAAGAAAAAAAAAACGAAAAATAATTGGTTCCTAAAAAATCATTTTTTTCATTAAAGTTTAGTATTTNTCAAGTGTGTTTGATTGGTATCATTTTCCACCCGGAAAATTTTTAAATTTTCTATTCGTTTTGTTTTATTTTACATGGAAAGTGTCTATTAAAGTGATAATTTTTTCCACAATTGGTTATAAAATTTGTTTCCATTCCCAAAAAGAAAAAAAAAACGAAAAATAATTGGTTCCTAAAAAATCATTTTTTTCATTAAAGTTTAGTATTTGTTTGATTTTGTTTTACATGAAAATTGTCCATTAAAGTGAAATTTTTTTTTTTTACAGTTGGTTATGACATTTGTTTCCAGTGCAATAAAAAAAAAAAAAAAAATTCGCAGCAACCTGGAAAATCAAAGGTGGGAAAATGATTTCCCTAAAAACAAGGAAAATTGGCACGTGTAGCAGCCACGAAGAAAACAAATGGGAGGGAATATCTTGCTCATCAAACAAGCCAAAACCAAGGAAAATGAATTTATTTTCCAAGTTCCAAGAAAAATTTGACCTTTCAAACGGACCTTAAGAGTTATGTCATTACACCAATGTAAGCACCAACATGGAAGCGAATGTCACATAAGCCCCCAACTATAAGGGTGTGGCTAGATTTGTGTTCGCCATCTCCTCTAGAGTCGATTGTGATGTGTTTGCCTCTTTTCTCGCCTATGACGACATTCATCCAGTCTTCGAGCAACGCTCTCCTTCAGACGAACCAATTACAATCGAAGTAGGCTTCTCAGTCACGTGTAATCATAAGGAAGTCTTCAAGAAAATTACCTCATCAAGTCCCTAGAATTTTGTGCTTGATCTCCAAGGATCAAGAGAATCTTTTAGGATCAAACTCTGCAAGAAAACCCGAGTGCACAAGGAAACAAACTCGAAGGAGGAAACCTATTGCAACTAAACGAGTAATGCGAACTAATGAGAGCACGACACGTAGATAAAGGACTGCACACTCAATATCTTTCTCCACAAGTGTTCTTCTCTTATAAGTTCCCGTTTCACAGTTATTAAAGCGAGTTTTTTTTTGGAAAAAATGAGTTTTGTAATATATATTTTTTTAGAATGTGTGATCAAAAGATAATTTTTTTTTTTTTAAAGTTTCGTGCAGAATATTTTATTATAAGAATGTGTGGTTAAAAATGAATTTAACCAAAAAACAAAAGGTTTTATTTTAATGATTGTCAAACAGGGACTAAGTATAGCCACGCAATAAAAGGAAAATGTAAACTTTGGTCGAATTTTTGCTTGCTTGACTCTCCTGTACCCAATTCTTTATATACAACTCGTACCAATACTTGACTTGGTCGTTGGAATGACAATCATCACCCCCCCTTTTTTCCCTCTTATCTCAACGATCTTGAAGCTCACGAGTCGTCCTAATGTGCAAAGAAATAAAATATATGTTAGCAGGAATGCAATTGGAGGTCTTACAAATTTTTTAGGTCAACAAATACTAACGACTTTTAATAATTTGCTTATTAAAAGGAGTTCTTTTTCTTATTGAAGAAAATGAGCTTTGAAATAGTGAATTTTTTTGGAGAGTGTATGGTTCGAAGTAGGAAAAGTTTTTTTGAGTTTACTTGTAAAATATTTTATTGTATGAGAATTATAGTTGAAAATAAATTTGAAAAAAAAAAAGAGTTGTGTTTGATTGTGATAGAAAATATCTTCTAGAAAAAAATGTTTTCCTTGTTTAAACAAAAACCAACTCCCAAAAGAAAATATTTTTCTTAAAAATAAGGAAAAATAACATATTTTCAATTGAAAAAATAGCAATTAAACACTCCAAAGTAAGAATTTGAATAAAAAATTGATATTTTTCATGAAAAAAAAACAATTAATTTCAAATGGAACCAATAAAAGTCGTTCATTCAAGCGGGCTATTATCTCAAACATTTGTCTATTTTGCGTTATGGTCCAAATGATTAAATATTAACGAATTTGTCACAAGCCTTAGCATTCTTGAAGCAACTGGTCCTCCAAAATTGTTTTTGCATGTGCAATGCAATTTTTGTTTTCATTTTAAGGGGAAAATTTGTCAATTTTTTTAAAATAAAAATAAAAGATAATCAATTTCGGACTGAGTTCATCCAAAAGGACTGATTATACCATAAATGCCAAGGTTTGGAATTTATGTCAATATTTAAAGATTTGGACAAAACACGTAAGATGAGCAAACTATGGGACTATTTGTGCCAATTTCCATACTAAAAAGTAAAAACCTGTTTTCAGAAAAAATAAAAATAGAAAGTGAAAACCTAGTTCGGTCTCGTTTAGAAACCTGGCGGCAATGTACAATAGAATAGCAGCGCCAAACTCTCCGGCGCTCCGCCTGTCCTGATTAGCGCCTACTCTCAGGCCCTCTTCGCATTCACCGGCCGTGAGAATGTGATACCTATACAGATATATATATAGAGCTGAGCACATCAATTTCTAGGGATTCAACGTTCGAGAATTTGCTTTCTCCTTTGGGTTTTTTGGGACAGAATATTCATCGGTTTTTATTGGTAAGGAGAAGACTTTACTTTCTCTGCTCGATTTTCTTTTTATTGCATATTTGTATATGTAGGGGTTTGTTGATGGATGTTTATGTCTAATTTCTATATTTTCTTATCCACTATTTTTGTCACGCTGACTGTAGGTTTATTGGATAGGTTGTTTTGCCTATAAATTTGGTATCTTAGTGACTGCATACTGTGTTTATGTGCTTTGGATTGTTTTTAATGGGATATGATTAAAATAAAGGTGATACTTAAATAAGTGGTGCTGTGAATTAAATTTCTAGTTGTGATTTGTTTGATTTCTGTAAGAAATTACCAAATTCTCATGGCCTCCAATAATCTTGCAAGCCGTTCAAGTGACTTAATCCTAACCGTTCATGACATTTATATATCTTGGGACCTACTTGGTCATGCACGTGGAAGGGTGGGACTCATGCCCCAGGAGCTTCACGTGCATGTAGCGTTCCTCATTCAAGAATATACAAACTTGTAGGAATTAAGCAACAAAGATGAACGGAGAATTTAAGTTCTGAACTCTGTATAGCAAGTCGTAGTCTTCCTCAGTTTCAGACTGTTTGAATGTATGAAATTATGAAGGAAAGGGAAAAGAAAAAAGCAATATCAGTAAAAATGGATTGTTACACCTTTCTTACTTGACAAAGTAAGTGCCATATTTAAAAATTAAAACTTGTAAATGTAGTTGAACATCTTGAAAAAAATTTGAAAGTTTGAAATGATTTTCACAAGTGTGCATGTGCGTGCATTTACTTGTCATTTCCTTTAGAATTGAACATGGGAAAAGGTTTTCCTTAGTGTTTCCCTCACTTGAGTCCAGTATCCGAGCAAAGTCTAATAGTTTCCTGAGGAACTGAATGGGATATATTACGAATAAATTGCATGAAACTAATGCTTGTGATATTTCTCTTTGTATTTCCTTTGGAATACCGTTTTCTAGCCCAAAGAGGGACATCAGTAAATGGCATTTAAGAGACTAACTTGTTTAAATTGTTGTGAACTTATTATTTTATATCCTGATCCGCCAAAAATTGATGGGTGTCATTTTCAGTAATGAATAAGACAACGAACTTCTTGGCCTTTACCGTCGCTTAGTTCTCGCTAGTTGATCATTCTCATTTACTAAAATAGAATATGGATCAACATAAATGTTGCTTAGATCTGTGCTTTCGCGAACTTTTTGAAATTTCTGCTATTTTTTTGGTTCTTTAATAAAATGTTTTTTGATGCCCCTTTACCCATGTTCATTATTTTGTTTGTGTAACTTCACTAGATAATGTAAAAAGTTTACTGGGTATGCCAAATCTCATTTTTCTTTCCCACCTTACCATTTTCTTTGTTTCTGTTGCTTATTATTCTGGTTTGACACAGAAAGTTAGGTCAAGGAATGTGAATGCTTCAGAAAAAGGCAAAGTTGGAGACCGTTTTGACGTAAAATTCAGTGGAATGAATATCAAAAATAGTTGAGAACGATTTGAAGTAACATCTCGTGAAAGTAGTGCCAATTGTGCCATCAGGTATTGGTTATCATCTACCATGGATACAGACTCAATCCAAAATTCTGCTGGAGATAGTTTAATGAAGAATAAGAGGAGGAGGAGGAAGAAGGCTAACAAAGCAGGTGAACTGCTGAACATGAATCAGATGGATGGTAATTTGGAAGTTCCTGATATTGGCAAAATTTGTACTGCAACCATTAATGATTTTCAAAATAATCTTCTGGAGTTAGATTCAACTGCACAATCACAATCACAATCACAATCACAATCACAATCACAATCACAATCACAGGCTGAACAATCTAAAATGGTCACGAAGCCAATTGAACTTCGTGCAGGATGGACAGTGCTGAGAAAAAAGAAAAGGAGAGAACAGAAGAAAAAGGAGGCTAAAATTGAAGGTGAACTTCAAAGTGTGGATCAGATGGATGATCATTTGGGAGTTCCCACCAATGGCAAACTTTGTAATGATTTGCAGAATAAACTTATTGAGTTAGATTCAACTGCACAATGGCACGTGGAACAATCTAAAATGGATACAAGGTCAACTGAAAATATCATAGAAGGGACAGTGCTGAGCAAAAGCAAAAAGAGAAAACAGAAGAAAAAGAAGGCTATAAATGAAGGTCAACTTCAAAGCGTGGATCAGATGGATGATCATGACATTGGAAAAATTTGTACTGGAGCCAATAGTGACTTGCAGAATAATATTACTGAGTTGGATTCAACTGCACGATCGCACATGGAACATTCTAAAATGGATACAAGGTCAATCGAAAATATTTCAGAACGGACAGTGTTGAGGAAAAAGAGAAAGAGAAAACAGAAGAAAAAGAATGCTAAAAATGAAGATGAACTTCAAAGCGTGGATCGGATGGATGATCATTACATTGGAAAAATTTGTTCTGGAGCCAGTAGTGACTTGCAGAATAATATTATTGAGTTAGATTCAACTGCACAATCTCACATGGAACAATCTAAAATGGATACAATGTCAATTGAAAATATTTTAGAAGGGACAGTGCAGTGGAAAAAGAGTAAGAGAAAACAAAAGAAAAAGAATGCTAAAAATGAAGGTGAACTTCAAAGCGTGGATCAGATGAATGGTCATTTGGAAGTTCCAGCCGTTGGCAAACTTTGTATTGTAGCCAACAATGATTTGCAGAATAATCTTATAGAGTTAGATTCAACTGCACAATGGCATGTCGAACAATGTAAAATGGATACAAGGTCAACTGAAAATATTTCAGAAGGGACAGTGCAGAGGAAAAAAAGAGAGAAAAAACAGAAGAAAAAGAAGGCTAAAAATGAAGGTGAACTTCAAAGCGTCGATCAGATGGATGATCATTTGAAAGCTCCCGTCCTTGGCAAACTTTTTACTGTAGCCAATAATTTGCAGAATAATCTTATTGAGTTAGATTCAACTGCACAATTGCACGTGGAACAATCTAAAACAGATACAAGGTCAACTGAAATTATTACAGAAGGGACAGTGGTTAGCAAAAACAGAAAGAGAAAACAGAAGAAACAGAAGGCTAAGAATGAAGGTGAACTTCAAAGCGTGGATCAGATGGATGATCATGACATTGGAAAAATTTGTACTGGAGCCAATAATGACTTGCAGAATAATATTATTGAGTTAGATTCAACTGCACAATTGCACGTGGAACAATCTAAAATGGATACAAGGGAAACTGAAATTATTACAGAAGGGACAGTGCAGAGAAAAAAGAGAGAGAAAAAACAGAAGAAAAAGAAAGCTAAAAATGAAGGTGAACTTCAAAGCGTAGATCAGATGGGTGATCATTTGGAAGTTCCTGCCATTGGCAAACTTTGTATTTTAGCCAATAATGATTTGCAGAATAATCTTATTGAGTTAGATTCAACTGCAAAATGGTGTGTGGAACAATCTAAAATGGATACAAGGTCTACTGAAAATATTACAGACGAGTCAGTGCAGAGGAAAAAGAGAAAGAAAAAACAGAAGGAAAAGGTGGCTAAAAATGAAGGTGAACTTCAAAGCGTCGATCAAATGGATGATCATTGGGAAGATCCCGCCCTTGGAAAACTTGTTATTGTAGCCAATAATGATTTGCAGAATAATCTTATTGAGTTAGATTCAACTGCACAATTGCACGCTGAAGAGTCTACAATGGGTACAAAGTCAACTGAAAATCTTTCAGAAGGGATAGCACGGAAGAAAAGGAGATGGAGAAAACAAAACGAAAAGAGGGTTAATACTAAAGATGAACTTCAAAGTGCGGATATTATGTCTAATCTGAACTTGCCGGATGTAAGTCATGGAATAGGGAATGGCAGTAAGCTAATTACAAATGAGAGCACTACCTCTTTATTGCATTTGGTGCATGATACAATGAGACCTGTTGGCTTAAATAAAAACAAGAATTCCTTGGCACCAGTTGACTTTGATTCAAAATCTTATTCTAAATTCCCTGAGCTGGGATCTGCACCTATGGAAAGGCCAAGGGAGATGGAAGTTGAAAGGTTTTCTTGTGAAAGCCAACATTTACCTCTTACTCATGAGATGTCTAGTAAAAATGAGAAAATCGAGAACAAAGAAGAAAATATTGTTTATCAGGGTAAAGATTCAGCTGCATGCTCTTCCTGTGACGTGGAGGTGACCAAGCATCTCTCTTCTCCTATTTTGAAGGAAGATCACTTATCAAATGATTCATTTATAGGAATAGCACCAGTTGCTTTTGTCAGGAGAAAACTTCTTGTCCTAGATGTAAATGGTCTACTCGCAGACATCGTAATGCCAGCACCTAAAGACCGTATAGCGGACACACGTATCTTGGGACGGGCAGGTGAGAAAAAAATATTGCTCATTATTGTGAAGCAACTTTTGATTTAACCTCATGCAAATATTAGGATGCTAAATTAGTGATTAAAATCTAACCTGCTATAACTTTCCTCTTCTAGTTTTCAGGAGACCTTACTGCAATGATTTTCTGAAGTTTTGCTTTGAGAACTTTGATGTCGCCATATGGTCATCAAGATCCAAGTATACTTCGAAATTTGTGCTTTTTTCTTTTTTATATTACATTATGGCTGGATTTTGTTTTCTATTTTCTAGGAGTAAGCAGATTCTGAAAGAAATATTAGAACTCTCTTCTATACCAGTTCTACTATTGGGTGTTTAATCTTCTCCATAAATTTTGTTGCGCTAACCTTAGCTATGTACTTGACGTGCAGGAAAGTTATTGATAATGTTGTCAATTATTTATTGGGAGGCCTACGACACAAGTTGCTATTTTGTTGGGTAATCTTCTCCACAATCATCAAAATAATGGATGTACATCCAAAATTATATATTTTTCAACCTAATATGTTGTTTCGTCTTTAATAATCTTATTAATGAGTTCTTGTTTATAGACAATTAATACCATGCCCCCGTTTGGGTCACCTTTTTATCTCATTAAAATGAAAAATATGATCGTTATCCATCGCATCAACATTTAAATACAAATTTTCTATCTCTTGTGTGGGCCCCAATGACGGCTATATTTTTCATTCTCATTCTACAATAAAGTGGCTCAAACAGGGCCCATAATTCATCTCTTCCTATCATTTTTATTACGTGCCTTATCGTACATGTCATTATGGAAAGTGATGCAAGAATTTAAGCCAAGTGATAGATCATAATTACAAACTTCTATTGTTGGGACATTAACCCTTTAGTTCGCAGCTTATGCACGTGATTAGGGATGCTAAAATGACAGGTAGTAGAAATACCACAAAGTACATGTGATCACTAGTGAAGTGACACTGTTATCATTTCATTTACAGCATGTGATGTAGGCTACATTCTACAGCATGTGAATAATTGGAATGTTCATTTTATTGAACAATCTGAATGTTTTGGTGAGAGGTTATTCAATTCATATAGGTGTTGGAAGTTTGTTACCTCATGCAGTTGAATGTACCCGACATTGCTCGCTCGTATTTGTTTAATTTACACTTTGATTTAGCTTAAGCACTTTCTGAAAACAATGTTATGCAGGATATGTCACATAGTACTCAAACAAGGTTCAATACTCTTGAAAACAAGCATAAACCCTTGGTCATGAAGGAGCTAAAGAAAATTTGGGAAAAATATGATCCTAGACTTCCTTGGGAGAAGGGATATTATAATGAATCGAACACATTGTTGTTGGACGATTCTCCTTACAAGGCCCTTCTCAATCCTGTAAGCTTTTCACCACTTGTTTCCTATCAGGTCCTTCTAGTTTCCCTGTTTCTATTAGTTAAAGTATATGTCCTAATTCTTAGTTTATGGTTTGTGCTTGTTTTAGCTGCACACTGCAATATTTCCATATTCATACAATTACAAGGATAAAAGTGACAATTCGCTTGGTGAGATTCTTTTCCTCTCATGTGTGGCTTTTTTATTATTGTATTCTGTTTGGAGTCTGTCATTGACAAGGGAGGCCAGTTTAATTTCTCTGGAATCTGGCCAAACCTCAAGAGTAGAATACAGGTAGGTGCACTTAAATAGAGTTCAATTTAGTATAAAGAGTTCATCATAGTAAATTCATTTACATATGCAAGACGCATAATGGCCGTTTTTAGTGAAAAATAAATCAAGGATTAGAATTTGGTTTTGGAACATATTGAAAAGCTTCTTGAGAATTAAATTTTGGATATACATACATAAACTCCACCAAAGTTTTTAATCTATGAAAATTTCTGTCCCCAAGTCTATACAAGTTGAAATTGGTTGAAGGCTCCAAATAAACAGAAAGAAAAAACTGGATGCTTTCAATTCACGAAAAATGGTTTTTTTCACCACAAAAACCCTTCTGTTGCTTTCTCCATGTCACCAAAAAATTGCCCCGAGGTACTATCCAACAGTCTGCTTGCAAAATGATTGCATGATTATCATAAGTATTGAGATCTTACACAGTCCATTTATTTGTTGTGCCGAGCAGTCCCTGTTAATTACATGGCTCCACTTTTTGGTTTTCAGTGCTCATGGAATATTTATATTACATTTGTGGTTGATAAAATAAAATTACACCTACGGAATTAAAGCCTCTTTTACTTAATGCTCTGGCTAGGTTTCATGTTTCAAGATGTGAAATTAGATATCTTTAATGGATAGCCAAGTTCTGAAAGAAGCCTTAGTGTGCAATGAGGATGGCAACAGACAGCTCAAAATTGCTGTTTTAACTGTTGCTGAATTTTTTCATCACTTCCTTTGCTCCATCTTTTTTATTCTATATTGCATTTTTGCACGGTATCTGTATTGCCCCATTTTTTGAGTTTGTCACAATGAAGATTTTGCCTTTATAATAAACTCGTATTCATCACAGGTCCTGGAGGTAATCTTCGAGTTTATTTGGAAGATATGTTAAAGTGTGACAATGTAAAGAAATATGTCGAGCAACATCCGTTCGGTCAAGGTGCTATAGATGAGACAAATATTTATTGGAGCTTCTACTCCAGGGTTCTCGAGAGTGTATCGGCTAAATCTTTCTAGAGACTGCTTCCTGTTGCCAGCTTGCTCGTGGGATCCATGAAACTGAGGAGCATTAGTGTTTTCCTTTTGGTCTGTGTCTTTAACATGGGGGAAGGTGGAAACAGCAGAAGCATGTAGATGAGGCAATGGCAACTATAAAGAATGACACAGTTGCACAAAGTTACTTCTTACACAATCTAATGTAATTCTCGTTCTTCAAAGTTGGACTTAAAAGACTGACAAATAGAAACTTTGCTGAGGGTGAGTGGAGTAGTATTCCCCATTCTTTTTGAATTTTTTGATCTATTGTATTTGTAGTTCTGGGCCAGGAGATGAATTTAAAAGATCTTATGGTCATTGGTGAGTGTATTTGTCATTTTTGAAACTTTGAAATGGTTGTGTTGTTCACTATAGCGAACTGATTCAGCTGGTTGATGACAATGCTTTGATACGACCAAGTATATATTCGAATTCGACTTCGTCATTTCTTCACGTTCCTTCATTTTTAATTATTTCCTTTTGGTTTTGAACGGAATGGAATACTTCGTTAAAGAGGCTAAAGGTGCAGTGTGTTCATTCGTCTTTACTAATGATGAAATGATGTTCTCAATTGAATAAAAACTCATGACCATCACTTAATGGCGTGGTAGGTCACATTGATTGAAAAATATTTGAAAAAGAGTTAAAATTATATCTATTAATACTTGTATTTATATTTGTTGACCTAAAAAAATGAGTGAAATTCGGGTCATACTTGCTTCCACGTAAGTAGAAATCAAGCCCCATGTAAGAGGAATTAATTTTTGAGACGCGAGCCAACAAAGTGTTCGAGCTCCGTGAGTGGATCAACACTACAATGAGATGAAATATTGCTAGATCAACTTCCAACAAGGGAGTAATATTGCATATGAAAAGCTAGAGAGAGAAGTGAAGTTTTTAGTATTTGGAATTGCATTAGCCTTAAAATGAAACAAAAGGGGGTATTTATAACATTATAATTGAAGCTATGACCATTGGATGAAGCGCACGTGGCTTCATCCAACCCACTAGAATGTTCCATAATAGATTTCTCATCACCCACTTGCCCTAAATATCACTTGAGCATCTAGGAAAGGGGGAGCTGCCCTACGGTGTGTTGGTACTTTTGGAGAATGGGATGACAGGATTTGACTTGTTTAAACTGTAGATTGTCACATCAATCTCATTCACCAAATCCTCAAAAGATTTGGGGCCTTCATTGGTCCGAAGTCCTTAGAAGGTGGGAGCTTTGGATGACATGGCTTCGGCGAGGGGTTTCGTCATTGTACGTGTGCTTCGGTCATAGCGCATCGTCATAGTGGCTCCACGTGGGACGCTACGTGGCAACCGTTTGAACCTCGTTGGCGAGGTGTAACAATATTTGTAATAAAGATGGCCTAATCGCTCCTTTTATGTAGCTTTTATGGGGAGAGTCTTTCACTCATGCCTCTCTAAAGAGCTCTTAATTCACACATGGGTTGTTCATGATGTTGATGCAAGCTATTCATTTGAGTGATTAATGCGACGTTGCTAGTCAAAATGAAATTGCTTTTCATGGTATTTGTCAAGGCAAATGCAAAGATTAATTGAGGATATGAAATATATTAGCAGGAGCATGCCTAAGCCCAGACCTCCATTAAATTTTAATTCATTTTTCTCTCCTCTTATCAACCACATTCTTTTAATAAAATAATATTACACATAAATCTCAAAATTCTCCTTATTTTTTAATCACATATTCTTTAAAAAACACTATTCCTAAATCAATTTTTTTTCAAATAATGGAGCTCAAACAAGAGCTAAATTATTTGGAACACACTACACGTACAGAAGGGAAAATCAACAGAAATGGGCCAGAATACTCACACCATGTGGGGCCCGCGCATTTTTTATTTTTTTAACACACGGTGAGGCCCACCCCTTTGTGAGTTTTCTGGTGAATTTCTGTGGCTTGATTTCTGTACAAATGGCTAAAATCAAATTATTTAACTCTCAATTAATTAAGTTTTGAATAGATAAACATCAAATCGATTGATAAAATAAAAGCTTTTTTCTCATAATTATACATGTTTAATAATGGGTTGGGTAGTTTGAATCGACCCACGGCATAAAACTGACAACTTTCTTTAAGGCGGATGGTCAACCAGCTCTTTAAAATTCAAATTCAAATTCAAATTATTAACGTTATTATTATTAATTTTGTAATATTAACACAGGCTCGATGGCACGACGGTAACTATCATGCTCGATCATTTAAATTGGACTGATCCGAAGTTTTTAGTTATTGGTCCGTGGATCGGTCCACTCAAATCATGGGCCATGTTTGAACGGGCCAAACTTGACCCGTCCAATTTTACACCACTATATTTGTAGGGAAAATTAGCTCAAACCCTAC
>CAIGRT010004975.1:0-13904 GCA_903798405.1 Fraxinus platypoda
AGATCTTTTCAGGATGACTAGACTTATCATATGGGATGAAGCACCAATGGTTAATCGATACACTGTTGAAACTTTAGATAAAATGTTAAGAGATATTAATGATGAAAACATACCATTTGGTGGAAAAATAATTATATTTGGTGGAGATTTTTGTCAAGTTTTACCAATAATACAAAGAGGAAACAAAAAAGATATACTAAAAGCAAGTTTAGTTTTTTCATATCTATGGCCTTCTTTTATTCATCTACCATTAATTGAAAACATGAGAGCTCAATTAGATCCAATGTTTTGTACATATCTACTTGGTATTGGAAATGGTATAGAAAAAGAACACTCTTGTTGTATGATTAAACTCCCATCAAATATAACAATAAGTTTTGAGGATGAGTTCAAATCTTTAAAACATTTGATTGGCATTGTTTTTCCGAATCTAGAAAATTACACAAACAATTTAAATACTATAATTAATAGAGTTATTTTAACACCAAAAAATGAATGTGTGGACTTAATAAATAATATTTTATTAAAGGAAATACCTGAAAAAATATATACGTATTATAGCTTCGATGAAGCTATTGATAAATCTGAACAAAGTATTCAAGAAGATTTCCTCAATACATTAATTCCAAACGGTATTTCACCACATGAACTTATATTAAAGGAAAATTGTCCAGTTATCTTACTTCGGAATATTAATCCATCTGAAGGACTATGCAATGGAACAAGACTTATTTGTCGAAAATTCGAAAAAAATATTATAGATTCAGAAATTTATGTTGGAGAATACCATGGAAAACGAGTATTTTTACCAAGAATTCCATTCATACAACTTGAAAATGACAAAACTTCAAGTTCTTTCAAAAGAACTCAATTCCCAATACGTCCATGTTTTGCAATGACAATAAATAAAGCACAAGGTCAAACTTTAGATTTTGTTGGTCTTTACCTTCCAGAACGTGTATTTTCCCATGGACAGCCCTGTCGCTTTATCAAGAGCAAAAACCAGTGCAGCTATTAAAGTTTTAATTAGACCATTAGAAAATACTATGGCGCATAATAGATGCACAAAAAATGTAGTTTATAGAGAAATTCTTACTTTACTACAGTCTTCATAGCTATTTTTTTATGGTGTTGACTGTGAATATAGTATTGTTTTAGATGATGTGCCTAACAATGATGATTATAATATAATATAGAAATTTCTTTTGGACTTTTGATTATTAAAGTTTGGTAGCATCAACTAACTGCAAGCGTGTTTTGATTGAATTGCCAATTCATGGATTATGGCCTCCATTTAACTCTACTAAATCGCTTAGCCTATTAAGAGGCGCGAGGATATTAAAGGTATCGTTCTTGTCATATGCCAATCACCATATTTTGTTTGGCCATGATTACCACTGAATAAATCCAATGTACTAATGTTTTCATCTGTTGCAATCATTGCCTCTATCTTTGCTAGAAATGATTAAATCATTGCTACCAAGATTTCTGATGCAGTTAACAAGGTTGGACCAGATGATGTTTTATCAATTAAGTCATTGTCTTCCTTTGAGACAACTGTTCACATGGAAGAAGGAATGGAGGTCTATTCTTATTTTCAATTTTATTTGTTTTGAACATTGCCACCAATGGAGGATAATTGGTCGTGATATTTATGTGTTGCATAGTATACTGATTTTTGGAAGTTATTGATTATCCAACGATGAATGATGTAGATTGTAGAATATAGTTGATGTTGTATTGATTTGCGGCTGATGAGCCATGGTTATGCCTGTCTATGAGTGAATCCTGTAAATATGCGATTATGTAATAAGTAATAACTAACACGAAATCAAACAGTCGGTTACTTAAAACCAAAAAATAGACCAATAATCAAAACATACGGAAAAAAAGATATCTATTAGTGATTTTTTTTTTGTACATGTAAATTTTTTTACATTTAGTTGTTTATCATTATGTGGGGTAAATGAGGGCGAATTGTTAATATATAAGGGAGGAGGAGCAGGTGTTGGAGCGGGAAAGGATGCGAAGGCATTGTTTGGACTTTTGGGTGTAGTAGTTGATTGTTATTGGTAATGATAAGAACGACCTCTATAAGCATTATTGAGTGTATCTTAATTGTTCTGGTCGAGTTGAATTATACTGTCCTTCTCTCGGCGCACCTTCTGCTCAGTAATACCTTATGCCGCTTCCTCCAATAAGGAAACCAAAACTGAAACCTTGGACAAAACAATTGGTGAATTTCAGGGGAAAAAAAATAAGATTATGGATATAAAAGGAAGGTCTTAGTTATTTTCCATAACTTCACTTTGGAAAGTGAATGTCCTCCAACAAGGAAGAAAAATGTTAATCCTTCGGCCTTAACAATTTTTCTCCGATTTTTATATACTGCACTGTCTAAAGATCTAGAGATACATATTCAACATAGTATTATTGATGCCTAATATATTTTAAAGTAGGTTTTCTGTTCATTTTACTTGATTTGCAGTCTGCATTTTAGGTTATTTTTATACTGGTAATTAGCTCTTTTTCCCCAACTAGATCAGATTATGAGGAAGAAGAATTTGCCACTGAAGACAAAGTGAAGAATAAACCTGGCAAAGCTCCTCAATATCCTTGTATTCCTAACGAAGAGGAGATGAGCGAGGACGAGCTTCAAAGAATGCTGGGAAAGCGATATAAGACAAAAGCTAATTTTGTTACATATGCAGATGATGGTTATGAGCATAAAAGATGAATTGAGAGGGACACATATTTTTTGTCTGCAAAGCACCCAACAATCTGGAAAGTCAAATGCATGATGTGTTCTCTAAACTTTTGAAAAGTCAAATGCATGATGTGTTATCTAATCATGTATTCATCTTGCTCATTTGTAGAATCATTATTTTATTTAGGTTGTAATTATTTTATTGCATTCCTTGGTTTTCTGGTGGTTCCTTTTGCTAATAAAGGATATGTTAACCTTATAACTTATGAATACAGGCATCTAAAGGACCTTGCACTGTTTATTGAAGCCGAGTAGTCAGAGCACCTCCCAATGAAATCCATTAGTTGCTCTTCATCAGGAGCAAGTCCAATGCATGCTTCTGAGGGCATGTGGGCCTGTGTAAAGAATGGAAAATATAAGGGCGATCTTCCACAAGTATGATCTTGCTACACATGTATCAAAATATTTTTTTATAAAATTGCTTTGATTTTTTTTCTTTTGGTGAAGATTCTATTAGCTTATTTTTTTTAATTGTTTCAATTATGCTTGTACTTCTAGGTTATAGCTGTGAATGATGCAAGGAAGAAACTTACTGTAAAACTAATTCCAAGAATAGACTTGCGAGCGATGACAGAAAATTTTGTAAGATGATTTCTACCAGACATGCTTTTAATCTGCATATATATTTATTAAATCTCACATGGAAACATATGCAGGTTATATATATTTTTAGCAGCAAATTCTGTAAATTTACCTTAACATCAGAGCCAAGTATACAAATAAAATAAAATGCTATTCAAGTTCCGTTTAATTTTGATAAGAATCAACTCATTTATTTAATTGTCACTTTTACTTTGGGTCATGGATAACATCATTTCTTGCTAACTCAATTCATACATATACTTGGGCAAATTTCAACTTGAAAATATTGATTTTTATAGTGCATCTAATCTAATTTCTTCCTACAGTACACTGTTCTGTATACCTTTGTTTAAATTCAATAGGTGTACTATAAATTACTCCAAATTTTCGTATCATATAAATGAAGAAATAGATGGTGAAATATGAATGACAGCTACATTAAGCTGAAGAAGACTCTCTCATAGCTCTTACTTTTTCAGTTAAATAATATTTTCAAATTTCATCGGGGAAGGCGGTTTTAGAAGTGTTTACAAGGGCTGCCTAGAATTGAGTTTACAGGCTTTTGAACTTAGCAAACTCTCTCCCAAACCATCTCCTTCATCATCAACTCCCAGACGGATTTCTGCTCTTGCTTCGCCTACCGCTTATCTACCATATCTTAGTAATGGTGACACAACAAGCTCTTAACTTAAAGCTTTGTTATTTCAGTTTCTCCTATACCCTCCTGTGGGCTTTGCTATTTTACTATTATCCATCTAATCTTCTCTGCTATTTATCCTACTTTGTATGTTGTTTGAGAAAGTAAATGGAATCTGATGCTTCTTTGTAAAATGTTTAAAACAAAATTGTGAACTTTGCTTTGTTTCATGAACAAGTATCTTTACTTGAAAAAAAGAAGAAGCTACAATCTAATTTGTAAAGTAGTGTACAGGGAAGCGTAAGGTGAAAATCACGAACAACCTTCTAGATTTTCTTAATTCACTCTCCAATGCTAAAAAATCAGTCCCCCTATAAATTTTTTGGCTTGTAGTGTGGCATGTAGTACAGGTTGGATATACACCTGACTATCTGTTCTTGCTGCAAACTATTCTTCGATTAGATCCTCAGGTATGCTTGGAATACAACTTACCTTTTGGTGTTTTTAGTAATTCTCCTTTATTCAAATGACACATAACATTATATCATTTGCCTATTTGCATCACTTTTCTGTCGGTTAATTACCCCAATAGTCACTGAACTTTACCGAAAGTTTCCGCTAGGTCACTGAACTTTAAAAATTACGTGGTTAGTCACTCAACTTTCGAAACCGCAACCCCATCCATCACTGAACTTTAAAAATTACTTCATTCATCACTGAACTTTGCAAAAGATTTTTACGAGGTCACTGAACTTTGCAAAAAGTTTTCCAGATGGTCACTGGATTCAGTGACCATCTGAAAAACTTTTTGCAAAGTTCAGTGGCGAATTGGGTGATTTTAAAGTTCAGTAATGGATGAGGTTGTACTTTCGAAAGTTCAGTGACTAACCACGTATTTTTTAAAGTTCAGTGATCTGGTGGAAACTTTCGGTAAAGTTCAGTGACTATTGGGGTAATTAACTCATTTTCTGTTGAGTACTCGGTTCAAGTTTCCCTTTTCCTACTTCTCTTTTATGTGGGTAACGGAGGTAGGGAGAGTGTGTGGCAGGTTCAGAATATCGGAATGATCTCTCCTTAATGTTGAGTGAGTAGTAAAGAAAAGGAAAATGTTAAGATAGGTGTAACTGAGAATTAAACTGGTAATAATAGACTTTTTTTTTAAAGAAAGAACAGGTAAAATCTACTCTTATGTAGCTGATTTTTCAAGTGAGCAAGTTGATTCTTGAACTTGTAATGGATTTTAATTTTTCAGTTTTCATCCATATAACTCAATTAGAGGACCAATTTTCGATTTTTGCTTTTGAATGGACCAGTCCAAGCTAATTTTTATAACATTGGTTAAATGTGGTATTATAATAAAGTTCAATAAAATTTTGGTGGGATTCTTGATTATTCATATCTTTGGCATGTATTGTGGCCTTTAGCATCTATAGTTAATTAGAGTAGTTGGATTAGGTGAACATGTTATGTTTCTGTACCAACATTATTGGAATAGGTAGGTTGTCATAACTCATGACTTGAGAACCTGTAGTGTCTATGATACATGTCAAGTAAGCTATTGCATTTGCTAGGCAATCTCATGATGCCAAGCTCTTAACACGTTGAGTTGTAAATTCATACTTTTTTTATTGCATGGAAACTAATTGGCTTCCAGTCAATTTTTTGGTTCATCTCCAGCATGACCAAAAAATGAAAATTTATTTTCAGAGAAAGGTTCGCTAATTGGGTTTTCCATGGAAGAAACTGAGGTGTTTAAGGTTTTCTCACCGCAAAAAATGTTAGTTCCTTCATGGTGAAACTCACTGCAAAACTGATTCAAAGAATAGACTTGGAAGTGATGGCAGAAAATTGTGTAAGATGATTTCTACCAAACGTACTTTTAATGTGCATATATATATTTATTAAATCTCACATGAAAACATATGCAGGTTATATATATTTTTAGCAGCAAATTCTATAAATTTAAGGTAGACCTTAACATTAGAGCCAAGTATACAAATAAAATAAAATACGATTCAAGTTCCTTTTAATTTTGATAAGAATGAACTATTTAATTGTCACTTTTACTTTGGGTCATGGATAACATCATTTCTTGCTAACTCAATTCATACATATACTTGGCAAATTTCGACTTGAAAATGATGATTTTTATAGTGCATCTAATCTAATTTCTTCCTACAGTACACTGTTCTGTATACCTTTGTTTAAATTCAATAGGTGTACTATAAATTACTCCAAATTTTCGTATCATATGAATGAAGAAATAGATAGTGAAATATGAATGACTCCTACATTAAGCTGAAGAAGACTCTCTCATAGATCTTCCTTTTTAAGTTCGATAATATTTTCAAATTTAACGAGCCTTATTTGCCTTGACATTGTAGAAAAAAAAGAAAAGATAGTTACCCATACTCTCTACACTACTTTCCTAAATTATAGCAGCTTTTTCAGAAACAGCTTTTGGGCTGAAAACAGTAAGGGACTTTTAAACCTTTTCTACTGACAAAAGTTAGGAGGTATGGACTTTTACCCTACTTATCTTCACATGTCAAATCCTTTATCTCACAAGTACATACAACATTATATATATAATTTTTTTTTTCACCTCCTATAAATATGCTATTAAGCACAACAGGTGCACATTTCAGTTTCAACTTCAGTTTCATCACTTCAGACCGAGAAGAAAGTATCATTTCCTTCATCCTTCAAGTAAATACATATGAAAGCATTACAGGAAAAACAATACTTTTTTACACACCAGATTTTTCTACTTTCTCATTATTAATCATGTTTATTTCTCTTTGTTTAAGCCTTAATAACATGGCAGCAAACTTTAAGTTCATTCTACAGATTAATCCAAACGAAAGGTACTGGCAAACAAAGGTGATTGTTGTGGAAAAATTCTCACCGAAACAGGCAAGACATAGTACCAGCAGGTATCAAAACATGGTGTTAATGGATCTTCAGGTAAACATCTTTCGTTAAATAAATCTAATTTATAACTCTTCTACTTCTATAAAGATATCTAAAACACAACCATTTGTTTTAATTACCATTCAAAACGACCACAGGAGAACACAGTGCACACTACCCTATATGATGCCAATATTACAGCATTCGAAGATCAGCTCCAACTAGGCAAAACATATGTTATTTCAAATGCTCTTGTTAAAGACACAAAACATAAGTATAGAGCATCAAATGGTAATATCCAATGGATAGTATCTGGGAAGACACGCATTCAGGAAGTGGATGAAAATCACATAGAATTCTTGTTTTCCACATTCAGTTTGACCTCTTTTCCAGAACTGGAAAAACATATGGATTCCAACAGTGATATAAGTAATTTCTAACTAATCCTTTTTTCTACTTTTTTACATCTTACATGTTTACTTCATGTAATTGTAAAACAAAAATGCACATAATTGTTAACTTTTAAACAGAGCTTTTGATACATAACTTCTTGCAGGCATACTTGCAGTGGTTATTGACATACGGTCAAAAAGACTCATTTAGATTCGGTTTGGAAACCAAACTTATGTATAAGATATTTTCCTGATAAATAAATCCTTCCACACAATCATTTTAACAATGTGGAATACCTATGTGAAAAAAAAAGTGTTCTAATTGCAAAAAACATTGCCAAAAAACCTATCATTCTAGCTAACCGATTGAAAGTTTCGTCATTCAATGGTAGAATTTATTATACATACTGTACAGTTTCTAATTACACATGTAAAGTAGTATACTTCTATACAGACAGGAAACTAATGTTTACTCCATGCTACAGGTCTTACACTGTCAACCAAAACCAATAGCACCGTTTTCATAGATGCTAGTTTCAACGAAGTTGCAGAATTGAGAAAATGGTACATAGAATACACCTGTAAAGTAAAAAAATTCTGTCACAACAATCTCTATTCAATATGTATTTAGATTCTAATGCTCTGCAAACATTTATGCCAGGGTTCAAGCACATAATGAAGAATTGAATGACATTGCACTGGAGAAACCAAATCGGATAGTGACTCCCACAAAGTTATCTCCTACCCTACACAGAAAATTTACAGACATACAAAACCTAAAAGGAAGACTACTAGGGGTAACTTATTTTAATTCATTGCATGCATATGTACGGTCTATTCATCCTATCCTTTACAGAGACATTTTACTTATTTTTTTTTATCTAAATATATGACATGCCTCAACAGCGGAAGTATTATTGGATCAAAGCTAGACCATCCATCAAAACATCAAAACAAACTTTTTGGTATATGTCATGTAACAATTGTAACAAAATCACTCATGCTAATTTCGATGAAATTTTCCTGTGTATTTACTGTAAACATCCTACTGCAAAAGCTGTACCAAGGTAACACTTATTACAATTTATTCCAATGACTAATCTCAAACTTTCATACATTTTGATTTTTCTCTACTAAACTTAAATATACTTATTCCCATTTTCATAGAGCAAATGCTACTGTCCAATTGGAAGATGCAAGTGGAACTTTAGATGCAAGTGCTATTGGAGACCCTGCAGAGATAATACTAAAGCACAATGCTCAGGATCTGATGAAATTTACAACAACAGTAAGAAATGATTATAAGAATCGTGCTACATAATTTCAACTTCTAAATCATACATGTATATATATAAATAATAACACATTTGCATCTTTATTTTCAGTAGGAAACTGATCCATCCGGTACTGTGATAACCCTACTGGACACTGAAGAAGAATACATTTTTTACATCAAAGTTATTCAGTTGGAACAGAACACTGCTCAATACAAATATGAAATCATATTTGTTCTGAATGCTCTTCCTACAATTACAGATGCAACGGAACACCAGAGTGCTGAGAAAGATAAAAGCTCATTAGACTTTGCTGAAGAAATGAAAAATTCTAAGGGTGAAGAAACATCTACACCATTTGCAAAACGAGTGCTCTTCAACACGTCACCTAAGGCAGTGAACCCAGTGCTTCCTGATATAGTAGCTGAAAAAAACAACACTACCTCCAGTTCTACAGCCCATCAAGTCACAACAAAGAGAAAGCTTGACTAACCATCATTATATCTTTTTGAAGACACTATAAGTGCTACAACCTGGAAGTTAGTTTTGCTCATTTTGCCATTACAACTCCTGAATGAACAACTATGTTCTACTTTGTAGCACATGTCTATAATCACTTCCATGAAGAATAAGCTTAGAAGTTAATGGTTTGGAGTGCAAATTTCCTTGTATTTTGTAGTCAAAACGTTGCACATATTTAGTTCCAGGGAAATGGTCACAGTTATGTGCTTTTGTAGCTTGTAACTGTATTGAATTTTTGTATAAGTTCAAGCTAAATCAATGTCTGCTTCCATTCAATCCTTTGTACTTTAAATGTTGCCACACATTTACTATTATTTTGGAATCATGTGAAGTTCTATTGGATTTCAGTTTTTGTTTTACTTAAATTTATGAACGCAATCGACATTATATACAGTAAGATCTATACTTGGTAAGCTTTGAACTCGCTTAATCTCGATTGTGATGTTTTTTTCCTTCTTGTTGAGTTCATTATTTTTATTTTTCATGATATGTTCTTTGTCAACAGGTATTTTTGATGTATGTGTTTATTTTTCATTCGTCATTTTATATTCTATTTAAGTTTTTTTGGTTTCATTAGGTTTTAAATTATTTTTTCTTTTCAGTTTCTTTGTAATCAAAATAGGTTTGCTTCCTGTTTTCGAAGTGGGCAGAGAATGTGGATTCAAAAAGTGAGCCCTGCATCCATCTCTTCATCATCTCAAAGACAGCTTTGGGTTGATCCACCTTTCCTCTTCAAGAGATAACAATTGTGCTGGAAATTTAAAAAGAAAAAATAGAGTTCTACGTCAAAAAATATTTAAGACGTTATTTGTATATTTCATTTAGGATCCTGTTAATAAGTACAAAATCATTTAAATTTATGGTATAATAATAAAAAAACTATTATGACAACATAATCATCCATTCAATAATTACAATAAACAGTAAATATAAAAGTTGAACAAAATATTTACCACTCATTTCGAAGCACCTTAAGGGATATTTAAACAAAAAACTATTATCAAGACAAGATATATTAATTAATTGAAAGTTGAGAATAAAAAAACAACAAAAAAAGTTGAGAATGTGATTTCAAAAAATGAGCATATCATCTAATCAAAATTTGATATAAAAGGGTAAGTTTATAACTAAAACACAATATCTAATCAAAATTTGGAACTGGATCTTGATTTAACTTTAGATAGCCTAAAAAAATAAAAGGAATTAAAAGCATATATCCTACATAGGCTTTAATTCATTGCTTGACGGCTTGGCCTGGCTCGACTAAGCCGTTTTTTTTTTATACGTTTAATTCATTATCCTACATAGGCTTTATAGCTCAACTCGGCTAGGCTAGGCTAAGTCGTTCTAGGTTTTTTTTTTTTGTCTGAGCCATATCGCTTTATAGCTCGACTCGGCTAAACCTTTTTTTGTATTTTTTTTTCTATATTACGTTTGATTAGTTTTAATTACTGTTTACAAGCCAAATGGCTTGATGGCTCCACTCGGCTAAGCCCCCCTTTTTTTTCAGTATTTTATGTTGCAAATATACTTTTAAGCAGTTTAAACTTTGTTGAAAATGTTAAAGTGCGGCCATGATAAATATATGATCGATAAATTTTAAATATCAAAATAATCCAACATTAATTGTGAAACGTAAAGTTGTGAATGTTTATGTTTCTTTTCAATCCCAACTTCATTCCAATCTCATTTTCTAGAACTTTATTTTCCTACAATTTTTCGTTTGATTCGATATTTCACGATGTGAATATCCATTTCAATCAATTTCAATTTTTAAAAAAAATCTTAAAATATGAAATAATAAATATATTATCGATTAAGTTTAAATATAAAAATTATTTAAATTATTAAACGTAAAATCATAATCGTTCATTTTTCTTCTCTACCTCACCCTCAACCCCCATACTCGCACCCTCTTTTCATTTACCCAAAATACCTTTGCATTTTCAAAAGGTCAGGCATCTATTCCAAACTCTAATATAAAGTCATAAAAATAAATAAAGCAATTAATGGCCCTTAATTTCTTCACCAAACATACACTTCGGAGGAAAAAAGGGAGTAACTTTAAAAAAATTATATAGTATCAACAAGATGGAATTATATAGATTGTACCCCCTTTACTCTATGCCACTTCAAACCTACCCACTCAACTACCCACCCAAACATTCACTCTTTCAATATTCAACCTACCCACTCAACTACCCCACACAACCATTCACTTTTTCAGTATTCATCTAAGTTATTTACATCTACATACAATCATCCATTCAATTCACACTGCCAACTACACTCATCCGTCCTCAACTCAATTCATCGATCCCTAATTTACTCACTTATGCAAAATCAGCGATCCACCACCTGAAAGGTATAGCGTTCTTCATTTCGATTTACAGGAAATTTCTCCAAAAAAACCATTGTGTCGAACAGCCACGCCGATCGTCTCCGTCGGACACGGAGCGGAGACACGCAGTACTTCCGTCTCTACGGAAGACACGACCGTCTCTCCATCAAGCACGAACAAACATTTTTTTCCGGTTTTCAATATGGGTTTGCAATTTCAATTTTATGTTCAATCAAGATGGTCCGATTTTGCTTATTTTGTTTACTTATTTCTCCGCCTCAAATGTTACTTTATGACATTCATTTGTTCATTTGTCACTTTTTTTTTTGTGCGGCTTCGTTTCAGGTTTCACATAACTTGAAAAAGCTAGAAAAATGTCGACGTCTACATCCGAAGATGAAGAACTGAGGTAAAAATTCTTTTTCTTTTTTTCACAAAATTATAATACACAGAATGTCATAGGGTTAGTGTCAATTATAATATGAAGTTTAGTTTTGTTTGATTAATAATGATTATATACTTTAGATGTTCTAAAATTTATAATGCTAACATTTTATCCATTTTATCCAAAACAAACCTAACATAAAACACTAACATCACTGATTGGCTGATCAAATTTTCAGCCAATATTTCGACACCGAGTTTTATCCTGAAATTTCCTTGAAGCTGGATTAGCTTCAAGGAAAATACCAGCCACATCACTGCCTTCAGCATTTAAAGCATAATTTCAATAGTAGACATTAGAGATATATTTCGTATCATCACCAACCTTCTACCTTCTTCATGCCTTACCTCAGAGAAGACCTCTCTGATAGATGGAAGTGGTTGCTTGCCCAGAACTCGAAAATTTGAGGATTAGCCTGTACTCTCAAAATTTAATTTCATTCATACTTTAAATTACGTCAAATTGTTTTAGTGAGGAAATTTGGACCTCTGTTGTTGTTGCTCCTCTTGCCTTCGTGACTTCAGTATAATATTAAAGCTTTCAAGTGCTCATATAGAATGATTTATAAGATTTTCATTCATGTTTGATGAATTTGGTAATTGGAAGCACGTCATTGTTATTACCTAATTACCCAAATTCTTGATTCATACATTTTTCTATATTTGGTTTTATTTTTATGTTCACGGAGTAGGAAATGAGGACCTAAGCGTGATGATAAATAATGTTGTGTATCTCCATAAGGTTAACTATTATGTCGGCTTATTGATTTTTATATAAATAACACTTATTCTTGATGCTAAATATTATGTCAAACAGAAATGATGTACCACACCGTTTCATTGAAATGATAAAAACTTCATTGGGCCATAGTCGTCGTTTGGTACGTCTTAAAATGATCTCTTTCTTAACATTTAATCACTATTAATACATTTTCATATAAATTAAATAACATTTTTTATAACTAAAACTACTTTCTCTTACAGGCACTTCCTGCATCTTTTGTCCATCGCGCAAGACATCACCTTACCGATGCAGTACATTTGATTGGTTATGATGGAATTATTTGCAACATCCAATTGCAAAGAGTTAATAATAACATATATCTTGCTAGTGGATGGCCACAATTCTATGACCACCATAATTTACAAGATGGTTATGCTATTGTCTTTGAATACAACGTAAATTCCACTTTCGATGTTTCAATATTTGAAGATTCAGGCGTAGAAATAACCTATGAATCAGAGACGTTTGAGGATGACATTTCACCTAATGGCAATCCTATTTTCCGATTAACATTACAAGCTAATCGAGATGGTCATCGCAAAATTGTAAGCTCTTCTTTAAATTAAATCTTTTCTAAATTATGTGATTATTACCTACTTGCCTGATATCAATGAAAGTACTTCTCCATTTCATTGTCTCACCTAATGCTAAATTTTGCTATTTATAAATTCTTCAATTTATTTTTTCGGATGTGCCCGGGACTTTCGTTCGATTGCATCTACAAAAACATGTCAAAAATATACAAATCCATAATCGTTCACACCACAATTGGCCAGTGCGAACAAATCTAAGAACTAATGGTGACGTACGATGTTTTATCATAGGCTGGTTGATAAGTGTGGAAAAACACACTAGTTAGAAGTAATCTTGCTCGAGACGAGCAAGAACTCAAGTTTGGGGGTGTGATAAGTGTAGAAAACACACTTATTCGGCACTTTTCTGTATTTAAATGGAATTGATATTGAGTTTATTTCTATCAATAATTGTGTACTTTTCACTTTTATAGGCGAAAACCCCGAAAGGAGGAAGAAAAGAGCTAAAATGATGAAAAAAGACTGAAAATGAACAAAAAGCTGAAGTTGGGGATCGAATTGCACATGATAGAAAGATGAAGGACTTGGAGTACAATTTATGAAAGGCCGAATTGAAATGGAAGTCAAAAATCTGAGGATCTAATTGTACTAATTTAAAGTTGAGGGACTATTTTGTAACTTTTCAAAAGTTTGGGGACTTTGTTGTAAATTTTCC
>CAIGRT010004978.1:0-19270 GCA_903798405.1 Fraxinus platypoda
TAGCGACAAATCACGCGAAACAGTTATACACATCTCTGCCGTGTTGCTAATAAATAGAAACATCTGGTTGGGGACTTTTTCAAATGTCTTATTTTTCATTCAATCCTACATCATCGATGTAAGCTGACACATTAGCCTTGGCTCAAATGCTTTTGTTATGCTTTGCCACCTAAGCTTCCACATGATTTAGCTGACCTATCGAAGTACCTTCCGTTGAAGCCATGTGGCATCCGATGTGGAGTAGGATTTACCAGAGTCTAGACAATCCAACCCATTGAAGCCCACTCATATAGAAGCAACTCATGATTCTGACCCCTTCCGAAGCCCTTATGCTAAAGACAAATCTGAAATCCAAACGAAGCTTCTTTGCCAAAGTGGCGATGTCCAACAAAGTAGAATCCGAGGCCCAGCTAAGGCTGGTGACAATCCACGTTTTAAGATCTTGAATTTATGAAATCTTTTTAGAATGATTGATTGGACTGTTATATTAAGTAAAAAGATCAATCTTGGTTATGGGGTGACTACCTCTTTTTTAGGACATTTAGCTAGTGTTTGATTTTCATTTTTTTGCATAAATTCTACTCCTGCTACAGTAGAACCTGCAAAGATACGCAATCCCCTCAATCAATGTCAGAATTCCAACCAAGCTTCATAATGCCGTTGGAAACGTTGGGTGACTACTTTGCCCTTTGCTTTTGCAAATAGGACAGATTCATTCCTTTGTGATAAACATGATAAATGAAGGGCAAAATTGAGAAATTGTCTTTAGATATTGAAAGTCAACAAAAATTTTATGGGAAATCACAACACCACCGTACCTCCACTGTCATGTATGGTCCGCCGATGTTGCCACAATTCAACACAAAAAAATGGTCCAATTATCAGATGTCACTGTAGGAAAAGGAGAATTGAACAGAAAAAAAGGGGGGCCAAACACACGCTTAATTGATTGGCGCCATTTCTCAGGAGGATTTTTTGGGGTGTCATTTTCAACACTACTTCATTTAATATCTTCCTTCCATTTTTTTGGTGAACGGAACGAATGCTGTGTGCTATTGTAGATACGAAGTGAATGGCTATTAGAACAGTTAGTGAGAACCAATCAGGAGATGCAAAGCCTTGAGTCGAGAATTTGCAGGAAAAGATCCGAGGAATAAATAAGTAATCACACGAAAGTTACAAGGTCCACTGCATATGTTACAAGTTTATGAAAAGCACAGCATATGTTACATTAGACTCGAAGACTCAAAGCACAGCATATGTTATCTAGCTTTACGAGTAGTAGATTTACTACAATTTTTAAGAGGATAAGAAAGAGTGTGTCTAATAAGCCTTAGTACCTAGAAGGTACTTTCTTACGACCTTCTATAATTACGACTCCTCCATATTTTTTGGCAGCCTGGTTGAAGTCGATAGCGCCTTGCTTGCCCGGAGCAACCTGATTTCTCCCTTTTGGATATGGTTTTTGAGTAAAATATTCATGCTGTTGGCGTTCTTGGCAACCCCTGTTTCCGGGGAAGAACTCCTCCACGAGTATAAATCCTTCTACGCCAATCTTTACAAGGTTTTCCTGATGTGCCATGTCAAATTTTAACTGCTCGCAAAGATTTGAAACAGCTGGTCTTTTGTGTTGTTTGTGATGAAAATATTGCCAAATGACGGTCTTTATATAGATTTCCGAAGTATAACTTCAAGTCTTTTAAAATATTATTGTACAAAGAGAGAGTGAACTTTTTTTAGGGGCATAATCGTAGTTTTATTCTCGAGGGAATGAATCCAAGTTTTTGGCATAATTAATTATTCTGCGTTAGCCATTTAAGTTTTATAAGTTAGGTTCAAGAACCATGAAAAAAGCTTTAATAACTATTGTCTAGGAAGATTCCTAGCTGGAGTGTACGTTTTGATAAGTTAATAATTAAAATAATAAAAATCTTGCATATTTACTCGTTAAGTAAATGTTTTAAACTCAACCAAGCCTGTTTTATTCCCTAATCACTACGGAATATATGGACTATCAACTCCTAATCACTACGGAATCGAAGCTATAAATTAATGCTATGAAAGTTCTAAAATCGAACTTAGGAACTAATTTTTTTATTAATCCTTAAGCTGAACATCATAATCATAACTTTAGCAATTATATAAAATGATTCAGATTCCAAAATCGACTGCCGGTGAAAACATATCTGCATAAAATAAAATAAAAAGTAGAAATTGAGAGAAATCTCATGTTGACTTGATTCCCTGGACTGCAGAAGATGGAATGAACTTACCTAACTTCATCCTTTTTCAACAAAGCAACAGACTTCAAAGGGTAACAAAGGATATTTGGCTACGCTTGAAAATAAGTAGAAGTGAAGTGTTTTTGTTTATAAATAGATAGAAATGAGTAATTCATGAGTGGATAATACTTATGAATCTAACAAGATAAAAATATGTTGGATCCCTTTTTGACTGTTTATAATAAGCACTTGCCAAACATTCGGCAAGCTAGAATATGATATTTTCTACCAGTTCAGAAATTGAAAACTTGGGAAATTCTAATTATTAAAAATTAATTTATGCAGCTGATCATATTCAATGTAATAAAAACAATTTAGCAGCTCATGGAATAAATCATCTGCGAGAGTTTTGGGATTAATTTCGTTAGTGGAACTCTTTAAAGATACTTTGTAACAAGCCTTAAAGCCTGTCTATATTCTTCGCTTGTGAAATTGACAAGTTACATTTTCCACAAAATTGTCATCAATAAGACATTGGAGTGCTGGTAACATAAATTATAGTGAAAAAGATAGAGATGGATTATTACTCAGAATTCGTTCGTTGTGTTCAGGCATGTATAGAACATGCCCTATATTGCACAGCCTATTTTGAAATTATTGTGAGTCTATGACGTAGCGTGAAAAAAGAATTTAAACGAAAACCTTAAGAAACGAAAATTTGGAATCCACCAAATTATGAAAAAATAAACTCACGAATTTTGTTAATTGAAAGATGATAAAAAAAGATGCATTAAGCATTTATTTATAAGGGTTTACATAAAAACCTAGTTAAAATAAACTAAAATTGCAAAAAATTCAAAATAAACGTAATGACAAAAATAGTACTAAAACTTAAAAAGCAGTTTTCGAGTCCTAAACGAACTCGAATAGCTAAAATCCATCGTATGTTACATGGTATGACAAAACTAAACTTGTTCGTTTACTATGAAACTATAATCCTTTCATCGACATGATTCGCCTAAGTACTTTGAAAAGCATGGTCTTTCTCGATTTTAGCTTGTTGTAAGTACTAACGGGAAATCTCTCATTTCCCAAAAACGCCATCACCGAGTCTCTTTCTTGAAATTGTTTATTCCGTTGATGTGAATCTACTGCTGCCTCATATTTTGTATTAGTCTTCTCCAACATGTGCTTTACTTCATCATGGACTGCTAGCACCCCTTCTCCCAGATGTTCAACAGCAATACTCTTACTATTGCCCATGGGCAAATTCACTAATTCCACAACATGGTAAAGAACCTCTGTATACACAATAGCAAACGAGGACATGCCTTTAACACTATGAATTGCGCTGTTATGTGCAAACTTGACCTGAAGTAGTGCAAGATCCCACTGTTTGGGCTAATCTCCACAAACACTTCGAACCATATTTCCAAGGGTACAGTTAATGACTTTGATCTGTCCATCAGTCTAGGGATTGGTAATGCAGCTTCGATTCAAACTCATCACAAACAACTTCCACATTGTAATCCAAAAGTGTCCTACAAACTTTGTATTCCGCTCTGATGTAATAAACTTGGGAACTCTATACAATCGAACAACCTCCCTGAAAAATAGTTTGGCAATATTTGATGCATCTAAAGTATTCTAACAAGCTATAAAGTGAGTTATCTTGGAGAACCTGTCAATCACCACAAAAAAAGAATCTATGCCCCGTCGAATACGAGGTAATCCTAGAATGAAGCCTATAGTAAGATCTTGCCATATGCCCTGAGGGACAGGAAGTGGCAGGTACAACCCAATATTCTGCACTTGACTCTTTAACACCTAACAAATATAATATTTTCTAACTATAACTCCAACCTCTTGCTTCAACTATGGCCAATAGTACCTAGCTTCCAAACTGGCTATTGTCTTGTCATGCCCCAAAAATACGAGGTAATCCTAGAATGAAGTCCATAGCAAGATCTTGACATATGCCCTGAGGGACATGAAGTGGCAGGTATAACCCGATATTCTGCACTTGACTCTTTGACACCTAACAAATATAACATTTTCTAACTCCAACCTCTCGCTTCAACTGTGGCCAATAGTACATAGCTTCCAAACTGGCTATTGTCTTGTCACACCCAAATGTCCATTTAGACCTTCATCATGCAGAGCAAATAAACATTTCACGTAGAGATGAAACGGGAATGCAAAGCGGGTTGCCCTTGGAAAAATGTCCATCACTAATATAGAAATCTAGCACTGTTTTTCGATTCACACACTTGCTTCAAATCTCCTTAAATTCAGGATCATCTGCATAGAGTTCCTTTAGCACTCAAATCCAACAATTTCCTATGATACTATGACTCGCAACGAGGCTCTCCGGCTAAGGGCGTCATCAACTCTATTCGAACTCCAGGATTTATGTTTAAACATAAAGGAAATTTCTGTAGGAAAGTCACCCATCGGGCATGAATTCCGTTAATATGTTTTTGACTATGAATAAACTTCAGGGCTTGATAGTGTATGAGATAGTGTTCCCATTGCTTCAAAGCCTCACCACTGTATAGAATTCCTGCTCTAAGTACTCCACTTCTGTCTAGCATCACTCAACTTTTCTGAAAAGAAAACCATAGGTCTCTTCTCTTGGAAAAGGACAGTCCCAACACCCACACCACTAGCATCACACTCTACCTCAAAGAACTTCTCGAAACTTGGCAAGGCAAATACTGAAGCTGTGCACAACTTTTCCTTGATGAAAGCGAAACTTTTATCTTGCTCATCTTCCTAACTGGATCTCCTCTTCTTCAAACAATCTGTGAATGGTGATACAATAGTGCTGAAATTCATGATAAATCGCCTATAGAAAGTTTCCAAACCATGCAAACTTCTTAATTCAGAAACTGATTTTGGTGTTGACCAATCTCAGATTGCTCTTGTTTTCTCTTCATCCACCTGTAGACCCCTCTTCACCAACCATAAAGCTTAGGACAACAGTTTATGTGTATAGAAAGTGCACTTCTTTAAGTTGATGTACAGATGATTCTCCTTTAGAATATCTGGGACTTGCCTCAATTGAACCAAGTGATCTTTTTTGGACTTATCATAAATAAGTATGTCATCGAAATAAACAATAAAAGACCCAATGAAAAGATGAAGAACCTGATTCATCAATCTCATGAAGGTACTCAGGGCGTTTGAAAGTCTGAATGGCATCACCAACCATTCATAAAGTCCATCCTTACTCTTGAAAGCAGTCTTCCATTCATCCATAGGTTTGATGCAGATCTAGTGATAGCCACTACGAAGGTCGATTTTCAAAAAGACTTTAGAACCCTCAAGCACATCCAACATGTCCTCTAATCGTGGAATGGGAAACTTGTACTTCACTCTGATCTTGTTGATAGCTCGTCAACACACATACGCTACTTTCCATCATTCTTTGGCATTAAGAGAACATATACTGCATACGGACTCATACTCTCCCTTATGAATCGTTTCCTCAATAGCCCCTCAATTTCCTCCCTCAAAATTTCATTCTCCTTTGGACTCATTCGGTAATGAGGTAAATTTGGAAGACTAGTCCCAGGTACCAAATCAATCTAGTGCTGAATATTCCTCATAAAAGGTAATTCATTAGGTAATTCATCGAAAACCAAATCTTCAAATTCTGCCAATATTTTCTACGCTTCAGACGGAACACCCTCATCTTCCTTATTTACTATAAAAAGCCCCCTAACTACAACGGGATAAAAATAATCAGACTACCTTACAAAATCTGCAATATCCTTCTCATTACTTGTAAAGATCAAGAAACTCTCAGTTTGTTGTTGGGTGGAATTCTCATTCTCCCTGAGAACCACAATGATCTTATAACTGTCCCATGTAAATAATACTAAATCACGTTCTTTGAGAGTTGAATCTACATCAAACTTCCATGTATGACCCAACATAATATGGCAAGCATCCATATCTATAATATCACACACAATTTCTTCCTTATAATACTTACCAATGGAAACGAGTACCTTGCAAGTCTCAGCAACTCGAACGGAAGGACCTTTCTTCACCCAACCAAGGGAATAAGAATTAGGATGGTTCTCAGTTGGTAATTTCAACAAATTCACCAACCTCTTCGATACAAAGTTCTCACAGCTTCCGATGTCCACAATGACTTTGCACAACTTATTTTTTACAGAAGGAAGTGAACAAAATATGCAGTGACGCTACCCCTCCTCCTTAGGAGACAAAAGGTTACGCTGCAACACCAAAGTGAGCCTTTCCACAATTTTCTCTACAACAAACTCAACTCATCCTCTTTCTCGTCCACTATCTCCTGTACCACCAAATTGACATGCTTTCTTTTCGAGCAGTTATTGGAATGATGTCGAGGTTTGTGACATCTATAACAAATATCTTCTGTGGGCCTAGCATACGGATTTACATTTTGAAGTGTACCTCAGGTTTGACCTCTGTTTCCAAACCGACCACTATTGTTAACATTGCTCCTATTAGAGTTGGCTGGGGTTTGTAGTGAGACCTTCCCTCTGTCTAATAGAACGAACAATAATGGTTCGGCAGGTGGGAGAACTCTCTTATAAGTGGCTGCCCTCTTATCAAATTCCATCATCTTAGCCTTCGTCGCCATGTTAATGGCTTCCTGCAACGTCCAAATATTCTGCAACCCAATTCTCCTCTGAGTATTTTGTAATTGATCCCACTATACTGCCACTGCCGATTTCACACGAAACGCCACCATCTTAACCATTTTGTCCTCCTATACATCCATAATTTTGAAAAACCGTTCAACCTCCACTAAAGAATTCAAAAAGTCCTCGATCTTTATCTTACCAAAGAACAGGAAAATGTTTGCTTTAATCCGATAATCATCCAAGGTATTTCGAATTTGATGATTACGCGGCAGCGCTTCGAACTTTTCCTCTTACTCCGATTCGCTTTCGTCTACTGTAAACCTCATATTATTTCCTCTCCGAACTACAGGCTTAGCAATCTGTTCATTGTTGGTTTCCTGCTGTTCATTCTATCCATTGTTTCCAACACTTCGCAGCAATAGTTGACGAATCTCTTCGAACTGAGTAGTAAGATCGTCAATATGTCGATTTTGAGCTTCTAAATCTACCTTAATAATTGGTACGTCACCATGGTTGTGAATCAAAGATATAGAGAAGGAAAGGCTGGCTCTGATACCACTTGACGCAGAACGAAAAAAGAAATTCAAGTGAAAACCTTAAAAACACAAAATTTGGAATCCACCAAATTATGAGAAAATAAACTTACAAATTTTATTAATTGAATATCAAAAACGATAAATTAACCATTTATTTATAAGGGTTTACATGAAAACCTTGTTAAAACAAGCTAAAATTGCAAAGAATTCGAACTAAACTAAATGACAAAAATAACATTAAATTTTTAAAAAGAAATTTTCCAGTCTTAAACGAACTCGGATGTCTAAAATTCATCGTATTTCATAGTATAGCTATGTGTTCTACTCATCTACTTATTTTCTTTTCGAAATGGTATTATGGGATTAAATCGAAACTCGATTGCCACACCTGCACTATTGTCTTTTTTCCTTTTCGGTCAAATTCTATTTCAATCAATTCAACTATCTGTTCTACATTATATTGTTCGCCATTGAAGTTTACATTGATTGGAGAACCTTCTGAAACCTTAAAGAATGAAGCGTGCTGGGGGTTATGGAATGGAAGATTCCATTTCATCTTGATGAACAATTTTTCCTACTTTTCGAGTTGAATAAGTGGGCACAATATAAGGAATAAACTTCAAATAGGGCTCTAAAATTCCAATTATTATATTGATCAATGACATCTCACGATTAATAATCAGGATGGTGATTTTACTAATTATGAAACAATGAATTAAAAGAAAAAGAAAATTACTTCCCAAACAGATGGAAAGAGACATGTAATCGAAAATAAAATAAATTCAAATAGTTCACATTTCTTCTATAAATTCCCAAAGTATATTTGATGGTGAAGGAGGTGGGGTTATGAAAGAGTAGAATAATCCTTTTAATCTTGATGAACAAGATTTTCTACTTTCGGTGTTTAACAAGTGTGCACACAAGGAATAAAGTTCGAATGGGCCTAGGATCAAGTCATCCGATGGTGAGATCTTTATAGTGGAGTCATGATTGTCCTATTGCTGGTTATATGCATTTTTTAGAATAAAAAAGAATTGTCATATTGCTGGTTATATGCATTTTTAAGAATAAAAAAGAATGCATTTTAGCTTACTCTATTTCTGGAATTTTCCACAGCCATCGACATGGAGAGAAGGTCCTGCTATATTTATTATCATTTACAGAAGATTCGAGAAACCACAATTATGAAAGTTCAACCACCACCAATATGAAGAATTCTCTAAAAATTAAAGGCAGCAATTCGACCAACTTTCTGCCTCTATATGTACTGATGTAGTGTATTGTGTATGTATGCAGGTGTGAAAAAGGGAAAGAAAGAGTGAGACAGTTAGAGAGAAATAGTGCAGGGAGAGAGAACAATTGGAGTCAATAGTGTCTTTTATAATGAAGTAGTGGTGTATAAGTAATTTTAAAATAATAAAATCACTTTACTTGTGGGTTTAGATTCATCATTTTTTTCTGAAGTTAAAATAAAATATTTTCAAAATAGGCCTCAGTGTTGAAATTGTTCAAGGGACGAAAAGAGATATTAAAATACTGTGATTTATTGGGAAAAAAAAAGTCAAAATGATGTTGGAATGGAAATATCTTGCATAGACATAAAGAATTTGTCAAAAATTCTAAATTAATTTGTAATATTAAAAGAATTCAAATCTAATTAGAGCACTTTAACAACTTTGAGGGTCGAATGGATAAGATGTACAATTTAGCCTATGTTTGGCCCCCATTCTTTCAAAAACTCATTTTTCAAAGCTCATTTCCAATCACACATTCTCCTATAAAATAATACTATAAGTAAATCGAAAACTTTTCCCTTTCTTTTAACCACACATTCTTTCAAAAATCACTATTCCAAAATACATTTTTTTACGAATAGGGTTCAAACAAGGGCTAAATTTATATACTGAAGTTGAATATTCAAATATACAAGCTAGAACTTTGAATATCAGCTGCAGGCAGCAGCCTTTAACATTTTGAATAACACATACCGCTGCAAATAAAGATGGAGACAACCGCAACTATAGATGTTATCTTGTTGTAATGGTAGAAAAATCTCAGGACTAGATTACTCCATTATGTCTATGAAAGGAAGGCATGTATCTAGTGTTAATGAGGTAGGAGAAGTGTAAGAAAAACTCTGTAAAAAAACAGAGAATGTAACAACTCATTTATAAAACTCTCAAATTCCATAAGTAAAATCTTCTATTTTTCATAACCTCTTTCCTTCGACACCCAACAGAACGAAGTACTAATTTGTACAACTGAGTTCATTCTATTAGGATTAAAAAAAAAAGGATTGGATTTTGGATTTATTGCAATCCAGTGATATCATGGAATCTTGAATGTAGAAAATGAGTGAAATTATTTTTACAGCACACTGATGCACTCCACAATTTCATCAGTTGATTTTGAATTTTAATTTCAATATACTCATCAAAGATGATAATGTAACAATAGGGACGTAGTAATGAAATGAAATTATATAATAGATATTTGTACTTTATATGTAAAGTGTTGTAACTCAATTACAAGCTTGGACATGCTAGAATATTAGGATTGAAGCACTATTGCACAATAGAAGGATGCATAAATAATGATCCATACACCATAAACAGATTTTTAAAGCACATCGCAGAAGAATTTCGTAAGGTTGCCTCGTTGAATAATTTTTTATCAGTGTTCCATTGTACATTCGAGCTTCCTCATGACTAGTTATGACACGGTGGAAATGTCATTGTCGTGGCTGATAATGGAAATAGGAGATTTGTTGAGAAATTATGCTATTTGTACAATCATACTCCCTCCGTCTCATATATATAGGTTTGTTTCATTTTTCACACGGATTAAGAAATCTTATTTAATGTTATTGGAAAAGTAATTTTTATCAAGAACTTTTCAAGTTTATCCCTATTTAATTTTCAACAACTAGAAGTAAATTATTGTTGGAATTAGTAATTAGGCAAATTAAATAAGGGTATATTAGTAAAAGAACAAAACATAACATTCCCAATTAAGAAACAAGCCTATATATTTGGGACGAGAAAAAAAGGAAACTCAGCCTATATATATGGGACGGAGGGAGTATATGACAATAATGGTTGACAATGTTGGTGTTGTCAAATTCCGGGCCATTGACTTAAAAAACAGTTTTAGAAATAAATGAATGTGATGTTGCCAAGTGTGAGTTGTCAACCAATATTGTCAAACTAAATTTTACATGTAGCATGATTCTTTGTCGAGAGCCTTTTGCAGTTCCAGGCATTGGAGATGGAGCTTGAGGAGCACAAGGCCTTCCTTTCCTTCCAAAGTATAAATCTATTATAGCATATTCTTCAATTCCAATTTTCACAAGGTCTGACTGTCACGCCATTTCTTGTAAATGCAAGTGACAATTTTTTTGAAATTTGTATGAGAAATTTGTTCGTCTGTTGATGAAAAAGATAGCAAGGCTAAATCCTTTATATAGAGGAAAGGAAGGAAGAAAATGTAACAAATCTCTACTTGCTATGTGTTGTTGAATACTTTTACACAAGTGCCAAGGGGTATTTTACTTCTAATTGTTATATTCTAAGAGCAAAATGGAAATTTTTCAATGTAGTACTAAGCACGGTACACTAAATGCTATTTCAATCTTGATTGAGAGAAACAAAAAATTGATGACATTGTTTTGTTTCTTGGTAAGTGTTATTGCTTCTTGGTTTTGATACTGTGGAATCTTAAATGTAAATATGAACAAGACAACTTTTAACAGTTTATTTTGAATTTCTTCAATTTGGTGATTTCTCAACAACATGGAGATAAAAATTAATATAGCTAGTTATATATGTAACTATACTGCATGTATATCAAGTTCTGTAGCTCATTTACAAGCATGGAAATGCTAGAAGATCATGAATACAAGTACTATTGCACAATAGGAGTACGCAAAAAATAAAAGTTCCACACGCCATTTATAGATGAGCAATGCTATGTGTACAAAATTGGGTTACAAAGATTGTTGACAAAATATGTATTGGCAAGATTTTGGGCAATGATTTGTCAACAATTTTTGTAACCCAATTTTGTACACATAGCATTGCTCATCTATAAATGATGTGTCGAACCCAATTTTGAATTCATGATTTTTTGCCAACACATTGTTTGTCAACCATTTGTAACCCAATTTTGTACACATAACATTGCTCTTTACAGATTTCAAAAGCGTGTTTCCCATTATGCTACTGGGCAGCTTTTTTTTTTTTTTTGATACCCAAGTGTCCATCTTCGGCTACTAATCCTGAGGTCTACGCCTTGGCTCCTCAAGATGCAGATTAGATAAATCGCGGGATGTGCCTCAAACTGGCTAGGGTCCAAGAGCCCCCTGCACTGATCTGTAAAAGTCCTGAACGAGTCAACACATGTTGCACCTTGCCTTCCAGGAGAACTCCCCCTTTCCAGGATAAATCCTGCCTTCCAGGAGAGTACTTGGCAGCTTTATTGCTAGTTATGACAGCGGTCTTTTGTGCAGAAGGTTTAGTTGAACAGTGAAAATGGGAGTCCCGGTGCTGATAACGGTAATGGTGGATTTGCTGAGATCCTTGTGCAATTGCAGGCATTAGGACAGGAGATTGAGGAGCATGAGGCCTTCCATTTTTCCAAAGTATTCTTCGATTACGGCAAATCCTTCCATGACAATCTTGCTCAAGTTAGGCTATCATGGCCATTTCTTGTACATAAAAGTGAGAAATTTTCCTGAACTTACAAAAGAAAATTGTTTGTACGTTGATAAAAAAAACCACAGAGGCTAAATAGTTTATATAAAGGGAGGGGGAAATGTAACGAATCTCTACCTTGCAATTTTTGTTTAATACCTTTTACATAGGTACTAAGGGGCATTTTACTTCTAAGAGGAAGTGGAATGGAATTAATGGGTTGGTCCAACCAAGAGAGAATCGGAGATTTTTTGTATTATTAAGTGTGGTATACTGAACACCATTTCAATCTCGATTGAGAAAAAAGGAACTTTTTGGACACTTTTTTTCTTTTTGTTAAGTGGTATTGATTCAAAAATAACTGAGTTACTACTCTTTATACCGTGAAACCAAGAAATGATATGCGGTTGTGCTTTCATCTTTCAGTGGAATCAATATCCACCAGATTCTTCTAATTGAAATGATATAGCTTAGTCTGAAGCTGACCAGAATTTATACTCGACTATCCCCATTTAGAATGAAATTTCCAGTTTATCTCTTACTGGTAAATCTCCATTTATAAATCAAGCATGTAGAGTTGAATTATTGCATAACACCATGTTAATATAGGGATTCAAATATAGGTTCCTATATTGATTCCTTTCAATTGGCTGAATTCATTTGAGGTGGAAGGATGTATGCATGCCCAAGTGCTAAGAGAAAATGAATAAAATCAAGAGAAATTTTTTGAATTGAAAAAAAAGAAAAAAAAAACTGTTATGAAACGGATTGCAAGATAATTGCAATAATGAAATAATGAAGAAGAAAATAAGAACACAAGAATTTACATAGAAATCCAATTCGGGAAAAAACCACGGNTAATGAAATAATGAAGAAGAAAATAAGAACACAAGAATTTACATAGAAATCCAATTCGGGAAAAAACCACGGGCAGAGAAGAACAATCTACTATAATAAATAATTTTGCGTTTACAATATCAAGATTTCAATAATCTCAGATTCTCAATTGAAATCTAAGCTCTCAATCTCTCTATATGTTGTTGAATATGTAGAGAATATAATGAGAATGTTTTTATTGTGTTTTTCTCTATACAAGTCGTGCTATATATATATAAACTCTAGAGAACAAGTTGTGGAAGAATAAGAATCCAAAATCGCGTCAAAAAAACGAAAAGGGGCTTGGGCAGGACAAGCCTGTCGCTCGAGCGACAGGTGGGCGAGAGGCGAGCGACAGGGTAGCGTCAGGCGAGCGACCAAGTCTCTTGCTGTTTTCTTCCAGGCTCACTCGAACGTCCAGCTAGCGCCAGGCTAGCGAAAATGCGACGACTTTTTCCTTCGTTAATTTTGATCTCTTCAAGACCTCTCCAATTTAGACTCCAATACCCACTAGAATTTGGGTCAAACCCCAACAAAAACAGTGCAAATAAAATATTAATTATTGATCCTTCTTTGATTCTGACCTTATAAATTGTCTACATTTCCTATGATTCATAACTAGACCAAGAGTGGGAAAGGCATCTCCTTTTGGCGTCAGGCAGTGTTTTGCATCTTGTCTTGTAAAGCATAAAGCAGCTAATGGTAGAACATTTTTGATTGAAGTTACTTATTTTGCCAAGCAAGATTTTCAAAGTTATATTTTGAACAAATCTTGGCTTACTTCTAAGGAAGTAAATTTCACGCACAATCAAACATATTATGCAGCCTAATTAACAATTTAATTACTCGGTTGCGTGATCAGTTGCTCTTTTTGATCTTGAAAACATATAGGGATGATGTTTTCTGGACATGACTTGTGAAATTATCTCTATATGATGCTATTAGTTGTATAAAAATCTAGGCGACTTTAATGGAGGAGCTGCCCCAATACGAAGAAGATTGCAAAAGTGTTGCTTAGGGGATACCTATTGTCATCTTTAACGCAATATTTACATTGTAGTATTTGTAGTTGGACGATTGTTAGTGGGATATGGCATTCTTTTGATTGTTCATGGTACGATTTCTTCCCAATATGTGACAATATACCAACTTATAAAGGATTAAGTTCAATTATTTTGTGTTCATCAGCAATCCCTTTTTCATGAAGTAGAAATTTGCAAGGGGTTTGCATGAAGTTCATTTCTATAATGGATAACAGTTTAATATTCACATACCAGAAGCGTTAAAGAGATTTGCTACAACCTGAAACTGTTCCATCACTTGGAGATGTGTAAAAGGGATTCTATCATTAATATTATACAGAAGGACCATGCTTAACTATGCATATTTTATTACGCATCAGCACAGAGTACGAAAGACAGTAGTAAAGAAGAAAACGAAGCTAAAATTTTGTTTGTTGTACAATCCAATCCAGTACTGCATATGAAACATTTACTTATTATCATACACGAGGATTTTGCTCATACTTTTAGTTTACATTAGTCTAATAAGCCATAGCAGCATACATGCTCTTATGAATTTTGATTATCCATATAATCAGATCTCCATTGAGACACCGCGCCTCCTAATCTTCTCCTCTGCTACAGAAACTACTTTTACCTGATAAACAAGAGTCTGCTCTGGTAGATACTGGTAAAGACGAGCTTGTTTTGAAGCCTGTGGAACATGATGTTTTTGCTTAGTAGAAGCTGAAGCCCTCCCCCTTTTCCCGAAATACTCATCCACTAATTCGAACCCTTCCCTGCCTATTTTAATAAGGTCTGCCTTAGATGCCATTTTCTAGAGAAATAATGTACAAAGAACTTATAGAGAAAAAATTGTTGTTATTGATGCAAAAGCTATCGGGTGAAATCCCTTTATATAGAAAGCCTGATGCAAGTGGAGAGTTAATTAAATTATAAGGTAGCCTATAGCTTCACAACTTGTGGAGATTCCTTTCAGATATGTATTAAGCTCTTTCGGAAGTAGAAAACAAATGGAATATCAAGAATCTTAACCTTTGCAGTTCAGCAGTCTTTGCTACATATAAATATCATAGATACAGTTAATAGTCAAAGATTTGTCCCCTGGACTACGTTGAAAGCTTCTATAGTAGAACTCATTTGAGAGGGCATGGAGGTGTTAAAATGGTTAGGGGAGGGGAATAAAGTGAAAATGCCATCTCTATGGACCATCTCTATGGACTACGTTGCAAAGAATAAATATATGGCTACATGGTGTAGTTTATCAGTGGTTGGCGCGTATTTGAGGGCACTCCCAGTTGAATTTCCATTGCAAAACAATATCACATGATTGGAATAAAACTAGCTTGGGCCAAATGAAACATGATTCTATTCTGAACTTTCTATGTTTCTTTAATGAGGAGTGGTAGTTATTAACTAAATAAACTAAACATTATAGAATCTAATATTCCAAGGTGTCGTATGAATCTGATGCCTTTTGTTGAATTTTATGTTTTCATTAATATCTTTTTAACATGAATATCATCACTTGGTGATACTTGTTCTTCACAAACTAATCGGTGATAACATGAATTAAAAGAGAATGGTTCTACTTGTATGGTTACAAACAACTATTAAAGTAGGGAAGACAACAAGGCAGAGCAAGATTATGGTGGCCCTCCCAACCCCCATTCCCACCCTATTTCCTGTTTATTGTTATTTTTATTGAAAATTATTTTAATATCTACAAAAGTTTCCCAAATCTTGCCCTGTTTCTATTAAACCATTATTTATTTATTTATTTATATATGCAGGGCCACGGGTTGGGGACCATGTTTCCCATTTTCGTTCCCAACTTGGGCAAAAGACCTTTCCCTAAGCCTGCCCTGCCCTGTTTCCACTAACCCGATTAAGCAAAGAATCCCCGCCCAATTCGAGGCGGGACAGGTTCGAGACGTTTTGCTATCTTTAATATATAGAAAATAATCTGTGCTAGTTACACGGTCACACTTGTTGGATTTTAAGCGCAAAAGAATGGAGAAATCAATACAAGTATTTAACGTGGTTCGGCGATGTGTCTTCTACGAGGAGTGAAACGGAGATTTTATTCAGTATGAATAATAGAGTTACATCATTAGTATTTATACTAACCCTAGCCCAATCTCATACGAGACTTTTAACGTTCTTATATTCTCAAATCTCGTGTTCTATATTTCTGCCTGCCCATTGGTTGCAAACATTGGAGGGATGCCTTGTTGATGCCTAAAAACATTAAATGGATCGATCAGTGTCTTTGCCCTAACCAATCTGTCATAGTTTTTCAAGAAATACTTCTCACCCCAAACCTTAGCCTTTTCCACAGCATCAGAAGAAGGGGCACTGCTATTTAATAGGTACATAACTCCGAGATCAAAGTCAATGTAGTTTATATAAGCAGCTCTCGGACCCAATGATACATAGGGTGCCATTGAATTGTAAAATCCTCGTATCCAGTCTATATAATTCTTTCCATTTTTGGCATTGTCTTCCTCTTTCCATTCGACTAGATACTGTATTGCGTAAAGGTTACCTTTTCTATGTGGGAAGGCAATGGAATCACTGCTAATTTTTTCCATAATTCCACCATAAGGGTCTAAAATGACATACCCTTTTGGCTCTTTGTCAAGAATGCTTATGGCTGTAGTCATACCAATTCTTGACATCGGAGTCTTCACATAATCCGATTTTGCCTTGAAAAAGTGCTTATCCTGCAAGTAACGATTTTTCAAGTCAGAAATCGAGCTTCCATCATCCAATCCTGAGAAGTAAAGAATAGACTCAATCCAACTCATTTCATCGAAATCTTCTTCAAGAACTCCCAACTCGGGAAAAGCTCGTCTTATGATTTTGAGAGCTTCTGTTTTTGGACCAAGGTAGAACCCTTTAAATGTAGCTGAAATTCCGATCGATTTTTTCATTTGTGGCAATCCAGCACCAACAAAAGCAGACAAATAAAATTCATCTTCTAGCTTTGGAGCCACATGTTGCCATTTCTGAACTAAATTCGCCACATAACGCTTTGATCCAGGCCTCGAAACAATGAAACCGGTTACAATTTCAGGTACTTTCAGCAGTTGGATTTTCCAAGCATAAACAATGCCCCAAATTCCTCCACCACCTCCACGGATAGCCCAAAAAACTTCCTCTCCCATGGCTTCCCTGTCCAGTAACCTCCCATAAGCATCAACCAGAAGTGCATCCACCACATTATCTGCAGCAACGCCATATTTTCTCGACAACAATCCGTATCCACCACCCGCAATGTGCCCACCAATCCCAACGGTCGGACAAGACCCGGCCGAAAAACCGTGGACCGTACTTGATTCTGCAATAGAATAATAAGTCTGTCCAAGAGTTGCACCGCCTTCCACCCAAGCCATTTCAGAATCCAAATCCACAGAAACTCTATCCAAATTCATCATATCAATTAAAACAAACAAATTCCCATCACTGACTACATATGAAGTGCCTTCATAACTATGGCCCCCACACCTTACTCTAATTTCCCACAATCCTTTCCGACAACACAAAACACTGCTCATCAGCTGCTCCTTGCTCTCTGGCATGATTATGGCCATTGGTTTGGGCACTGAAGAATCCAAAAAACGCAGATTTTGAATCGAAAACCCCAGAAACTTGAAATAAACAGTAGTATCGTTATCAAAAGTACTCGGGTATACAGAGAAATTATAAACACCCTGATCCATCAAACAAGAAGCAAGAGTTTGTGCTTCTGCATGTGAATCACAAACTGAAGGAACCATGTAGGATATGAAAGTGATCAAAAAGGGAAACACAATTAAGAACTTCATTAGGATTTCTTTTAATTTTTTTGCTGCTGAAGCACTGACAGGAAGTGGGCTTATATGAGAAAGATTGGAGAATCATTTCGCCGTTTGAGGACAAAAGGATGGAGAGATTAATGCAAAAGAACATCATCAAACGTAGCCGGCTATCAATTCTTAATGCTGGACGTCAATAGAAACCAGACAAAAAAAATTCATACATCATTTGTAAACAATCATATTTATATATACAATACATAGTAAATGTACTTAATTTTATATGGATTATAACTAAACCAGCCAAGTGCAAGAAGCCAGGCCTGCAGCCATTATTAATTTTGTATAGTTGCATGGATATAATTAATCAACTTTTAATGTAGAATTTGCCTGAGTTTAATTGACCTAGCAGTATCATACAAAATAGCTGTTATCATGTGGGAAAAACATAACGGAATTGACATCATAATAAAAATCTAGAAATGAATAAAAGTACATACTTGGAATCTTATCCTTGTTTGTTCTACACATAGAATAAATACTTGATTTAGGATTGTGTTTCCCACGATCGAGATTAAGAGTTTTGAGGATTGTGGTACATAAGAAGGTGAGAAACAAGTTAAAGAGATATTCTAAATTACCTCCCTTTTCGGGAAAAAAAAATAAAAAAAGGAAAAATGAACAAGCTGCTAGATGTAATTGATCAATATCCCCCAAATAGTATACATCTCTTAGACAAAATAACCAATCATCAAGTTATTATACTAATTTGAACTATTAAAAAAAAAAAAGGCAATTAAATACGAGAATTTAGCCAATAATTTGAAGGAGGTTCGAAGTATTAATGAACTGCTGTCTTAACCTTCACAGAGATATCCATCATATATGTAACAGTGTTTTGGTATTAGATTTAATTCTCAATGACTTTTAGGGTTTTGCTAGTGGTACATAGAGGTGTACTTAAGGGGTTACACCCCCCTCACATGGGGGTGGGACCCACTTAAATAAAAAAAATATTTTATGCAAGTGAGTCCCACCCCATGTAAGGGGGTGTAACCCTTTAGGTACATCTTTTGATGTACAACTAGCATTGTTTTAATTTTTATATCAAGCCTGAAAAATTATAATCTTTTATAAGATCAAATTCCTCACGAAAAAAGTGTCCAAAAACAGTGTTAATGCTATTCAAAATCTTTAATGCGAGTTGGACCCACATTATTAAATCATGCTACATTACAATAAAACTATTTTAACTACTTTTTTATATAACATAACATAATATTATTTTATTTTATTTTTATCTTTTGGCTTCTTTACATCGGAAGTTTTTGGATTTTTAATCGACAACCTATTACCAGGCTGAATGACAGAAGAAGAGGCTCAGTGGCCCAATTGTCGAGCGAGCTGGATGGACACCTTATTTTATAGGAAAGAATTCACAAATCATGTTTTAAGTTTCACCCATTCAAAAATCAGGTATTAA
>CAIGRT010004984.1:0-10822 GCA_903798405.1 Fraxinus platypoda
TTTGATCCGTGGATTTTTTGAGACTTATTTGATATTTGTGTATATATCTATTGATGAATTTGGTCATCTTTGATTGTTAATTTGCCCGCAGTCTCGTGTTTTCTTTGATGAATTGTTGTAGTTGATATACCAAAAGGAGGACAATAAGTGATATAAGGGCTATCAATTATAAAAGGGAATTGACGTGCTGACTGGTAGTATTATGTGTCTTAGATGTATTAATTGAATAGAGGCCGAGTTTGTTTGGTAATTCTAATAATTTTCCTCATATAATCTATTTTTCAGTACATGTTCTGTTGGGTTGAAGACTTGTTAAAAATTTCCAACTTTCTCTGATTGCTAATTGTGGTCAATTTTTACAGGATGGGAAGGTCTCACAACTCAAGCATGTTTTCATTCACGGCAACAAAGTCAGGTACCTATTAAATTATTGTTAGAAATGGTTTTCTTGCATCAATTTTTATATCTTTACTAATATTGAATTTTTACCAGATTCATGGTAATACCAGACATGCTCAAGAATGCTCCAATGTTCAAGGCTTCAAGCGTTTGGAAGCTAGAATCAAGGTACCATTTNGGATGCACTACTGATATTTGTATTAGTTGTCCATGAGGTGACCTTTTCTATACCTATTCTATTCTTAGGATTTACAGAACATATGCATTTTGATTACTTTTGTATTGGGTAACTGCATGAATGGACAAAGGGTTGTTCATATTCCACCTGTGATGTACATCCGTTTATTACTCGTGATGAAGAGACAACATTTTACACTTTCAGGAGTAAAGAGAGAAAATTTGAATGACCGAGACTGCTTTTGAGTTCTACAATTTGTTTCTGAAAATAGGTGGATTTAATTTAGACTTTCTAATTGATAGATAGCTTGGTTACCGTACTCCAAGTGGATTTATGATTTATGAATTATGAGAAATGAGAATTTATATTATATTATTGTCTGAGTTTACAATTATAGAGTAGGGTCGTATTTTTTTTTTTTTATTTTAGTATTTTGGGTTGTATTGAATTATATTTTCATATGTATATACTTTTTACGTTTTAGTACATTTACATATTATTGAATTATATTTTCGACTATTACGATCGTTGATTGTCAACGGTCGGTCAACGGTCAGTCAACGGTCTCCGCCAGTGCTGAACTAAAAGGCTGGATTCGCCCCTGCTTAGGAAGTCATGCTAGCTACAAATATTGGCACAATGTTTGGCAAACTGCTTTATGAAGCTACCACAAGCTAATATTACAACGGAAATGCTGAGTCTTGATATCAGAAATCTACACACCCTCCTCCTCCACTTCTCCTTGTCTATCTTCTTAAAGAGTCTCCTTGCACTGCCAACTGTCAGTGACGTCTTATCCATACTGCTGAAGAAAAGACGATAGCATATTTACTTCTTAGCTACTGAGGATGCCGATAGGGAAAGGGAGGACGAAGACTTACTGCAAACTAAAATTACAGTCCTATAGTTAAGAATCATAGATCTTTATTCTTCTGCTTTGACCACGTTTCCTGATGACTCCCCTACTGTTTTGGTATTGACGTTGTACGAGGATAAAACCTGTTTCTGCACAAGTTAAATGTAAAACAATTTTCACGTGAAGAATACAGTATAGTTGACAACGTTGGTGAAGTAAAGATTATAAAAGTATTGATAAAAGGACAATTCTTGTGGTACATTATGGGATCCATAAGGGTCTACATAATGGACACCTTATGACCTACAATTGGTTGGAGCGCCGGTCCCACAGGCACTCCCACCAATTGTAGGCCGCAAGGTGTCCATTATGGATCCCTTTATGGATCCCATAATGTACCACAAGAATTTTCCTTGATAAAAATATTAGAATCTACAACATTAGACGAATTATGTTCTGCCCTTATTCGACTTTATGAACCATTAAATGTCGATCCCTCCCCCGTCATTTTAAATGCACCCCCACACTCAAAACCATGTTAAGGCCACGTTCCTATTTCTACTTCCAACCAATGAATGGAAAGTCACTTTTTTTCTAGTGGAGCATACAAACAACAATTTTATGGCAAATAATGTCATCATTTCACACTTGATCCACAAGCATGCAGGGCTTAAAACATAAGCGCCATGTAAGCGCTGACCATCTATGTTTTGAATTGGGGCTTTATATTACTGAAAAATCAGACCTAACAATCTATGTTCTTCTTAGTGCTGGGGAAGTTCATAAAACTTGAATTATTCTAATACAGCCTTGGCCCTTGATATAAACTTCAGAAATATCTTGGGCTAACACGGTACCACCACTGCTTTACTTTTAATGTATTCACCTTTTTTATATACATAACAGGTTAAAAAGTTACAAGTCAAAAAAAAAAAAACCTTATTCTCATGAAGTTTGGGAACACTACATGAATCCCTTTTTTCCCAACTCTGTTCCATCCATCACAACATCTATTGGAACATCCGATGCAATCCAACCCTTCACAGCCACATCAAGCCATGTTACTTTTAGGTCTACGACATGCCCTGACAACCCGAGACATCATTCGCTTAAACGATAGTGCCATCTCAACTTACTGGTGTGTATTCTCATTTGTTATCTTATGTATTCCAGTATGACCACATATCCAATCCTAACATCCTCATTTCTGCTAAGTTCATTTAAATCAGAATCAATAGAAAAATAAGCTAGAAGCATTTAGATAAAGAAGAAAAACATACAATTGGCTGAAAATCAGGGGCGGACAAGTTGATGGTAAGGTTTCTCATCAACAATAAAACCTGCATGTCAATGGAAAAGTAAATTTTTATAAGTGAACTTAAACGAAGAATACCAATTATCGTGGATCAAGGGGCAACCAATATCACAGACAAATGAAACAAGTCATATCAAAAAGAGAACTGAATGTGCTAAGTGTTTTGTGTCAAATACAAGACCAAGAATGTCCGCCTTTGTTGTAAATAAATCCAAGAAAAGATTAACAGCTAGCCACGCATCTAAATCTAAAATTAATAACTTTTACATATTTGGTTGATTATAAATATGTAAGTAAAATACATCAAAAGTCATAAATACTTCACAAGAATCAGTCTGTTACTTCTTTCAACCTTTTCCAAATACAAGACATCAATAGCTGGATAAGGCACAGAAGTTCTCAATGCTAATTTCATGACTGTAAAACATGGGGCACGCAGTAAAAATCAAACACGGGTGCTATCAATAAAAGATGGTCGGGCTATTAATGCCATCACCTATTACTTAGCTCCGGCTAAAATTCTGCATCATCTAAACGTTTAGAGAGAGAGGAGGCAACGGCTACATGAATACTTTTCCGCGACTCCGTAAAGTTAATTGCTACATTTCCTAGAAGATCTAGAGCAACCAAATGCTTAGCAACTACATTTGTCCATGCTAGTTTTTGTCTACCACTCCCTCTTCTAACCTATTCTACTGAAATCCTGTCACTCCTATAATGCTAGCCTCTTCTGGTCTACGCAAGACATGTCCAAACTATCTAAGTCATCATTCCCTTAATTTTTCTTTGACCAGTACCTCGTCTAATTGCTGACGACTATCTTATCTTATCAATTCTATAACACTTCTCTATTTTATTCACCTGCTCTAATACTATATAACATCCTTTTTAATTGCTCATTCCCTGTTAATAATCAAACCTAACACTATATCCCCAATAATGATTTGACTCCATTATCATCATTATTCCTACAATCACAGAAGTGCGATTAAATGTTACTAGTTAACCCTGTATTGTTACGTGGAATTTCTCATAACACCCATTCTCACTTTAAAACGGGCGAACTCCACCATGTAGAATATTGGAAATGACATCTTACTACAGAATGTGAGGGCAAAAGGTTAAACTCTGAACATCTTGCTGTACACCTTTATTGAAATTTATATCCTGCTACTATTTGCCTCATTCATTAATAATAATTAAAGCTGTATGCTTAGATGCATGCCACACATTTATGTACACTTGCACTCAATGCTCAAAATCAGGTCCAGTTTATCTACTAGTACTATAGAAATGAGCATTATTTCCAGAATCTGTTATAAACGTGAGAGAATTGTTCCATACATAGTTTTAACTCGCACAACTACACAAGTGTGTTCATACAGATTATCAGATTGAAGTGATTCCTTAATTAAGAGTTTTTGTAAAGCCTCCCTATGTGAGATCAAGTTGGAGTGATCTTACGAGAAAGAGTTCGAAGAACACTTTTATCAGATCAAGGTTTTTCAACAAAATCATTAGATTCATTTGAACTAATGTGTACAATTTTGTCAATAATTTGGAAGGGGACAGCAGTGTCAACATCTTCAAAAGATAATTTAGTGCCCAGTTATCACAGTGAAGACTGTTCAGCTGCTTGTGCAGGAAGACAGGAGAAAAGAACAGGAGGTTATAAAACGAGAAGCTTGTTCAGTTCCACAAGCCACCATATTTATTGAAATATCTGATTTTTAATCCACAAACTTCAAATACCTTCTTGACCAGACTCTATAAATATGCAGGCAGACACGTGTTCTCTCTCTTTTTTGTTGAGATAAATAGCAAACACCCATGCAGAAATATCAGAGACTGAGGGATCAAAATTAATAATCAAACAAAAGGCTAAGCCAAAATATGCTTTAATGTAGATGGATGAGAAGTAATTAAGTACAACCACATGCAAATATCTACTTTTGTGTTTCCTCATCCTGCCACTTCCATTCATTAGGTTAAATGAATGACCTCTCTTATTTTTCAACCATTTGTTGGGTTTCACTTTTCTCCTCATAGTAACTATACACAGAAGTAAATAAAACACTAGCTTCAGGCAATACTTATCTTGTCGAACGTGACGCAATCTTTAAAAAAAAATAAAAAATTAATGCATCAACAAAATGATAATTAAAAAGGCATTAATTGATATCAAAATTTATTTCAAGAGCTACTTCTCTGTTTACTTATAACTATCACCATTAACAAATAAACCTTAAGACTCTGCCAGTTTGGCAAAATGTCCCTGGAAAGTAATCTAGAATTGATTTGTCTCAATAGATTGTAGGAAATGGGTTCTAGATGAATTTATTCTGGATTTGGCTCTATTTAGTATAAAAGATTTGGGAATCATAAAATATCTAACCCGCTGTTAGAATAAATTATTTTACACTATTTTAACAAATATTATTATCTAATGATTCAAAACCAAAATGTTAAATGCCAGGTAATAGTTATCCACGTGATATCAATGATAATAAACTCATGGCTTTTTCATTTCAAGTTTATGAGAGAGGCAACAGAATAAGAAATAAACTCTCTGCTTCTGACTACCACGCCAGATATTCTTGTGGATTGGTTCTAAGTTTCATGTACATTCTAAAATGTACCGGTAGATATCAGGTAGATGCTGAGGACAGATTTTCTAGTTTTACAGGATTGCCATGATTTGCGAATCAAGTTGGGCAAAAATCAGCCACATTGCTGCACTTGGACCGCTCAAGAAATTGTTATAGGAAGCCCAAATTCAGATCCATTTGGCCCAAACACAATTCAAAATGTGAGTGGCGACCAAATGCGTTGCTGAATTCACCCTTACATTTCATAAAATATGTCTCACTTCAAGTCATGTGAAACGCCCCCTGTTTCCCCATATTTAGGTAGGGAGTAGAGAGTAATCCAAAGTACACATTTTGAACAACTTATCAGCTCATTAATCCACAGCATAACCCAGAGAATCTTTTATGCAGCATTTAGAGCATATTTGAACCGCAAAAGAAATTAAACTAATTAGGGTTTCTTTATTTCCATTTTTTGTAATTTTAGGTGCATTTCCTTGTTTGGCTTCCAGCTTAATTAGGCTATGTAAAACCATATACAAAGAGGGTTGGTACTTTGATTACTATTACACTTTGATTAATGAGTACAATTATAACTTTCTCTCAATTTCTCTCTTTCTGTCGGTTCTCTCTCTCTTCCACTCATTCGCTCTATTTTCTCTTTATTCATTGATTTGGACTGTTGGTCAAATGTTTTTGAGCGTCCATTGTCAATTGTTCTCTCCCCCAGCCCCCCAAAATTATTGGTAACACCTACCCATTATATAATCCATCAACTCTTAAGCACGGCTTGTCTTATTGACCAATGGAATACTGATGTGAGCATCATCGAGATTTATTTTTATTGTGGATTTTATATTTTCTATTATTGGGCTTGCCCGTCGAGATTTATTTTTATTGTGAATTTTTATTATTTATGCTTTCTATTATTGAGCTTATCTTAGTGGGTTTGGCCAAGCCCTTCACTAGCAGGGTTAGATTTTACAATTTATTGAATTTTTCATTGTAATTGGAACAGTTAATGAATGAATGAAAATTGAAGTTATTGGCTTGCAACCAACGTTATCTTCTCTTCCGCTCTCCTCCCCTGAATCTTTCCTGGCTTCTTCCCCTGTTTTCTTCTTCTTCTACTTCTGATTGTTTCTTTTCTGTTGTTGAAATATATTCTACATCGAGTTCACTAGTCACTTTTGGAGAACGTTGTGGCAATAGGTTGGTACAAAATTGAAATTTTCTGTTGCCTATCACCCGCAGACTGACGGTCAAACGGAAGTGGTTAACCATAGTCTTGGTAATTTATTAAGATGTTTGATCCAAGAAAATCTTAGAAATTGAGATTTAATTCTTCCCACAGCTCAAATTGCATATAACAGTTCCTTGAATCGATCGTTAGGTATGAGGTTATTTGAAGTTGTTCATAGTTTTAAACCAAGGAAGCCTTTAGATTTCATTCTGATGTCCCCACATGCTAGAGTTTCTATGTCAGCTGAAGCATTTGCACAACACCACCTTTATGACTTGCATATTGAGATCAATAAACAATTTGAAGCTAGTAATGCATTATATAAACTTTGAGTTGATTTGCATAAAAGACATGTTAATTTTAATATTGGGGATTATGTTATAATCCGAATTAGACCGGAGCAGCGCCTACATGGATCCGCCTCCAAATTGCAAGCTCGTAGCGATGATCCTTTTAAAATTTTAAAGCAAGTTGGCCTATATGTTATTGATCTTCCACCACATCTTTGTTACCACCCTACTTTCAATGTTGAGGATTTAGTTGCTTATAAAGGTCATTTCAATCTCTCTGATGATCATCTTCCACCTCCATCTGTGGACTTTGACCCTGAATTTNAGGATTTAGTTGCTTATAAAGGTCATTTCAATCTCTCTGATGATCATCTTCCACCTCCATCTGTGGACTTTGACCCTGAATTTCCCAGCACACAAAGATAAAAATTGATGTTATTTTAGATGAACATATTGTGTTGATTAAAGATGGAGAGGTTGCCCCGACCAACCCTATTGTCATTCCTATCCAGCAACTTGACCCAGATTTATTGGAGTTCTATCGGGGTCAACAAGATCTTCCTTTGCCCAATTCTCCTTCCACACATTCAGAGGACATTGGTGGGGACGCCAGATTTAGACCACCATCGACACTTTTATGGAAGTCGGAAGAAGCTCGTTCAACCTCTTAGTTTATAGTTGGGCGATTGATTGCAGCCTTTTATGACTTATCCACTCGACAAGGTCAAGTTTTTCTCCCACCCCGGGAGAGTTGATGCGGGCATCATCGATATTTATTTTTATTGTGGATTTTATATTTTATATTATTGGGCTTGCCCATCGAGATTTATTTTTATTGTGAATTTTTATTATTTATGCCTTCTATTATTGAGCTTGTCTTATTGGGTTGGCCCAAACCCTTCACTAATAGAGTTAGGTTTTACTATTTATTGAATTTTTCATTGTAATTGGAGCAGTTAATGAATGAATGAAAATTGAAGTTTTTGGCTTGCAACCAACGTTATCTTCTCTTCCCCTCTCCTCCCCTGAATCTTCCCTGGCTTCTTCCCTTGTTTTCTTCTTCTTCTACTTCTGATTGTTTCTTTTCTGTTGTTGAAATATATTCTATATCAAATACAGTTTCCTTGAGTCACAAGAGATAGGTAAAACATAATACTTGATGTCACCGTTCACTTGAAAATTGAAGAAAAGAGCTAAAATCTTCAATGCACTCACCGTTTCAAAATTAATGGGATCCATCTCCTTGAGCTTTTGCTCATGACCTATACTGTCTGGATCGAAGACACTCCCAATGAAGCTATAGACTTCAGCAAAATCTGGAATGCCTACACAAACAAATACACAAGCAACCATCATCATTTAGATACAAATGAAATATATCACCTATAAAATAATTCTATAGGTCTTGTGAATTATTTGTTTCATTGTCCGTGTCTTGCATATTATCTTCATTACACCCAAAATTAAACCAGAGCAAAGATGGAACGGTAACATAATTTTTCCCTCTAAAAATGCTAAAAATATATTCATAGAGTGTACTGCACTACTATTCAGTTCCAGAACACAAACCTTTTACCCAAACCTAGTTATTTAAGATCAGAAGGGTGAGTGGAGATTTATTTCTCTAAATTTTCTAAATTAGACTTAGAAAGTCAAAAAGAAAATATAGACTTGATTCACACATCAAACTTCCTGTATTTTAAAATAATACAGCTTCACTAATAACAAATAATGCCTCTACAATATTGTTTCCTAAATATCTGAATTAGTTGCAATTGAATCAAAGAGGACATATTACTTAACAAGTTGAAGCACAATGAAAAGCCTGCCTAAGGACCTCGATTGCTGCTCAACTACTAATTTGAGACAAGTATTTTACCGCAACAATGGTAGATGAGGGAAGTCATATTTCACACACAGAAAAGAACAAGTATAGTTATAAGATGAAGGATCAGACCATTATAGCTCATTGTTCAAACTTCAAAACAATCCAGGTAAAGGGAAAAGAGTTCCCGAAACATGTGCTTCAGAGGGCAAGTAGTGACATAATTGACAAAAAAACCATCAAACTAACTGTGAAGAGACAAGGAAATGTATGTCCTACGTATAAAAATAAGGATATACGGATAAAACTCTCAACGAGATAAATCTTATTTAGAGTAATTCATTGACCTAGAAAGAGAAACATGGTCAAGAAGGTTACCATGAACAATAGAACCTTGTTTCCCTTGCTCTGGTAATTCAGAACTTGGTTGTGCCCTAGTTGAACTTCCAATGCCACTCGTACTGCTGTTACTAATCCTTTCAATGCCCTTTGATCCAATATCAGCTGAATCAGTAACGTACATGTCATAATAAGTGCAGAAAAGTTACCTATGATCACTAAATTCTTTTTCTCTTGGTATATAAAAGAAAATCTCTTTATATTCCAAAAACAGTGTTATATGCAATCATAGACAAACAGTTGTAAAATATTATGCATGCCTTCAACTTCACAATGATTGTATTCAATTTGCGATGGCATGGTTCCACTTGATGGATCATATATAAGCGTGGAGGCTTCATCCCATGGAGGATATCCAGGTGCAAGAGAATTCACAGCTATTGATGCTTGTAATGGCGCTAAAACTGGCAACAATTGTAATGAGAAATAGTGTAACAAGATGCCAGAATCGATGGCTACAAGACTGAAATAAATATTTCCGCTAGCATAGAGAAGACAAACCATATTTGGGTGCCTTCTGTGGATAAGGATGAACTGCTTTACGCTTAGGCCGAGGTGGAGGTACATGTGCTGTTGTCCCGTTCTTCTGAACTTTCAAAAAGTACTTCTGTGCATGACTGCGAATCTGTAAAATCAGAAAATATTTCGGCATAATGCATACATGTATACACGAGTGGAAAGAAAAAGAGATCACGTCCTTACATGCTTAAACTTAAACAGTGAGAATTTTTTTACGAAGGCCCTTTCTTAATGTTGCGGTGAAATAAGGACGCCTTCTTAATTTCTTGTATAAAAGGCCCATTTTAAGGGTCAAAAGTCTACAGCTACCTTATTAAAAAATGCCTTCCTTCCTTTATCTGCTTCCTCGTGACCCTAGGAGCGCCTCAAGAGTAAGCTGGACCTTGGGAGTTACTCAGGAGGTCTCGAGCAGCAACTGTGGGAGTAGATCCTAGGGTCCCGAGTAAGGCAGAATTCAGGCGAAAATCTGATCTTGTACCAACAATGCGATACACTAAACACCAATCAAATCTCTACAAAAAAAGTACAAGAAACTACATGAAGAAACTCTAGCCCATTCTTCGCCATCTCCTTTGTTGGACCAAATCATCCAGTGATTTCCATAAATCATAAAATGAAAAGCTTTACTGATCCACCAACTGCAGTTTATTTGTTTTCTCTATTAACCAAAATCGTTAATTCTGCCTTTTCTTCTTTCTTTAATAAAAATTCTAATATTTAGAGTCAAATTTCTAATTCTCAAACCTATATTTTTTAAAAATCAACAAAATTTCTTTATAAGCCACACAAATTCACCTTAAGAAGGTGGAAAAAGGGCACGCGATGTACAGTCACAGGGTGGCAGGCAAAGAAATTCAAATCGCAATTCAAAACCTTTCATCTCTAGATTAATGGAGTAGGTTAGGGTGAGGAAAAATAAGAGATAGGGAAGAAAAAAGAGCAAGGGTATACTGGGATTTAGAGAAAAGAAGAGCAAGCGATTGGAACCTTGGAATTGGAATTAGAATAGGAACCCTCCAAATTTGATCGACCTTTTAAAGAATCCAATTCTAGGCCACATAAAACCTACTTTTACCAATCTCAAGGTTCCTGATGTCCCATCAGTGTAACATACTCCATGTTTTATTCATATCAGTGAAACCAAACACTCAAACTTGCACACTAGGCACCATCTTAAATGATGCCTCAAAACACGGCACCTGAATAACTG